>CM053787.1:115829462-115899462 GCA_028749045.1 Cupressus sempervirens
ACGCAAAGATCAAGTTTGACCAAAAGTTGACCAGATTTAACCACGGTTGACTTGAGTTGACTAGTTTCAAAAATAATTTTGAAATAATTAAACGAAATTATTTAATTAAATGGAGTACTTATAATTAATTAAACAAAGTTATTTAATTAAATTAGAAGCCGTTCCTAATTAATTAAATGAAGTTATTTAATTAAATAAGAAAGGTATCTCTAATTAATTAAAGATTATTTAATTAAATAGAAAAAGTAATTATGAGAGCATATCTCATTTTATTAAATTAAATATCTTAACAAAATCTCTCTTCTGTTCAAAAAGGGAAATTTCCAGTTCACTATTGATCAAAAATGAGTTAAATGAGTTAACTCCTTTTTCTACTCAAATTGAATCAGTCAACTCCTTGTTTTACTCAAATTAAATCTGTTAACTCCCTTTAATTTGGAAATCTCCCTTTATGATTGAACTTCACCTTTAATCCTGACTGCTGATTGAAATCGATCTCAACCGTTGATGAATTCCAGGAAAGTCTATTTAAGAGACCCTCATCTCTTCATTTTGAAAGGTTGAATGAGAATTTGCATCGAATTGTTGCTAGAATTCATACTCACATTTGCTCATATTCACATACGCAAAGATCAAGTTTGACCAAAAGTTGACCAGATTTAACCACGGTTGACTTGAGTTGACTATTTTTGAAAAGAATTTTGAAATAATTAAACAAAATTTTTTAAATAAATGGAGTACTTACTTCTAATTAATTAAATAAAGTTATTTAATTAAATGAGAAGCCATTCCTAATTAATTAAATGAAGTTATTTAATTAAATAAGAAAATGTCTTTAATTAATTAAAGATTATTTAATTAAATAGAAAAAGTAATTATGAGAGCATATTTCATTTTATTAAATTAAATATCTCAACAAAATCTCTCTTTAGTTCAAAAAGGGAAATTTCTAGTTCACTATTGATGATAAATGAGTTAAATCAGTTAACTCCTTTTACTACTCAAATTGAATCTGTTAACTCCTTGTTTTGCTCAAATTAAATCTGTTAACTCTCTTTAATTTGAAAATCTTCCGTTATAACTGAACATCACCTTTAATCCTGACCGTTGATTGAAATTGATCTCAACCGTTGATGAGTTCCAGGAAAGTCTATTTAGGAGACCCTCATCTATTCATTTTGAAAGGTTGAATGAGAATTTGCATCGAATTGTTGCTGGAATTCATACTAACATTTGCTTATATTCACATACGCAAAGATCAAGTTTGACCAAAAGTTGACGAGATTTAACCACGGTTGACTTGAGTTGACTAGTTTCAAAAATAATTTTGAAATAATTAAATGAAATTATTTAATTAAATGGAGTACTTACTTCTCATTAATTAAATAAAGTTATTTAATTAAATGAGAAGCCATTCTTAATTAATTAAATGAAGTTATTTAATTAAATAAGAAAAGTGTCTCTAATTAATTAAAGATTATTTCATTAAATAGAAAAAGTAATTATGAGAGCATATCTCATCTTATTAAATTAAATATCTCAACAAAATCTCTCTTCAGTTCAAAAAGGGAAATTTTCAGTTCACTATTGATAAAAAATGAGTTAAATCAGTTAACTCCTTTTTCTACTCAAATTGAATCAGTTAACTCCTTATTTTACTCAAATTAAATCACTGAACTCCCTTTAATATGGAAATCTCCCTTTATGACTGAACATCATGTTTAATCCTAACCGTTGATTAAAATCGATCTCAACCATTGATGAATTCCAGCAAAGTCTATTTAAGAGACCCTCATCTCTTCATTTTGAAAGGTTGAATGAAAATTTGCATCGAATTGTTGTTGGAATTCATACTCACATTTGCTCATATTCACATACGCAAAGATCAAGTTTGACCATTAGTTGACTAGATTTAACCACGGTTGACTAGTTTTGAAAAAAAAATTAAATTAATTAAATGAAATTATTTAATTAAATGAAATTATTTAATTAAATGAGAAGCCATTCCTAATTAATTAAATGAAGTTATTTAATTAAATAAGAAAAGTGTCTCTAATTAATTAAAGAATATTTAATTAAATAGAAAAAGTAATTATGAGAGCATATCTCATTTTATTAAATTAATTATCTTAAGAAAATCTCTTTTTAGTTCAAAAAGGGAAATTTCTAGTTCACTATTGAGAAAAAATGAGTTAAATCAGTTAACTCCTTTTTCTACTCAAATTGAATCAGTTAACTGCTTATTTTACTCAAATTAAATCTGTTAACTCCCTTTAATTTGTAAATCTGTGAGGCCTCGCCTCGACCCATTGTAGCATAGTGATACATTACTATTATTTTGATATTCATGACTCGAGATGTCGAGACATTATTTGATGCTTAGAACATACTTTATTATTGATGTTGTGTGATGTTACTTTCAGATATATTTGATGATTGTCATTTAAAGTTTCATGTATATATATTTTGATGAAACCAGTAAATGTAGGATTGAGACTTGGATTTAAGAGATTTTAAATGATTAAGAATTAAGCAAGATGAAGAAACCCTTGTTGATGTGTGTTTTAATTTATGTGAATTTATGATATGTATACATTTATGTACATGTGATTTTACGGGACTACAGATGTGTGCAATGAGTGTGCAGATATCTAGCCAAGAAACCCTACGGAGGAACATAACTGATATTTTTGTGCTAATTTTTGAAACCTTGTTTGTAATTCATGTATTGTATTGTAAGATATATGTATGTATCTTCTTTGTTCAATAAGTGTTAATATTCGTAATTATGTTCTTTTAGTGTCGCTTGACACTGGTAAATAGTTATGTGCTTCAGTGTGCAATTTAGGGTTAGTTGTTTAACCTTTGGATCCAAGTTGGTTTAGTTGGTGTCAGTTTTCTTTCGGGTTCTTAATTGAGATTAGTCATCCCTTAATCCGAATTAGTGTTTAATCTACAAGGTTAGAGTAGTTAGATGGTCCTATTTTATTCCTAAATTTTATTTGGCTCTAAACCTCTTTCCTAAGGCTTAAAACTTGATATTATTATACCCAAAGTGAATGGGTATGGATTAGGGGTCTTTTCCAACCCCTAAGCCCTTTTATTGACTTTTGAGCTCACTCAAAAAGTCTCTTTTTGCCTTTGTGCGAAAATTGACCATGGTTATCTTGAGTTACCTCACCTCATCTCCACTTAAGGTTTAATGTTAGTGTAGGTTGGCTTAGGAGTTTCTAGAATTGCAAGTAGTTGGTATAGTTATTGAGCCCTTGGGTGGTTGAGTTGGAGGCCTATGTAGAGGCTCTTCTTGGTCTTGTGGAGGTTGTTACCCAATCTCTACATTTAGAGAGGAGTTCTTGAAGATTGAAGGAAGGAAGTGGGAACTCTACTCAAACTTGTTCTTTGCAATTACTTATTTGTGAAGTTAGGAAATTTTCATCTCCTTTACTCAGTTTTCATGTTTTGTTTCATGCTCATGCTACCTTGTTGTTGTTTCAATGTTTGTATGGTTGTGGGTATGTTGGGAAGATTTGAAAATCATGTTATTTTAGTTGTTTTCCTTTCATGTTTATGTTTGCAATTTTGAGAGTTTTCTTGCATGAGTGTTTTGGTATTACTCACCCTTGGAGAGGGCAGAAGTGACCAATTTTGGGAAAGGTTTGTTTAGTTGGACTCCAACCAGTGTAGAGTCTCTTCTTAGGATGAGAAGAGGGAGAAAGTGTAGGGTGTTATGGGCCCCTACCCGTCAGCACAAACCTCGTATGAGTATGGCATTTCTAAATGGAAGAACGAAAGTCCTTGATTAATAGCCCCGATTGGGCATCTAAATTGGTGTTGTGCTCGACTTCTCCTAGTTGGAAGAATCCACCTTTCCCTAGTGTTGATTTATTGTAGATCTTGTTGTAAAAACCTTGTATAAATATGCATGTTTTGAATTGTTCTTGTTCATACTGTTGGTCACCTGATCAGATTCTATTTTCCTCCTTGGTTCTAGAGATGACTTGCGGAAAACATTATAAATCTCTTGGTTAGGGTCATGAAGAAAATTTGATTAAATTGTTGAAATTTGGGATTGAGATCCTATTGTAAATTGGAGTTTAAACCTTGTTGTAATTGGCAACGAAGCTAGGTTTTCTTCCTGATTCTTTCCCGGCTGAGCCTTTGAATCAGGTTGGCCAATAAAATTGGTGTTGAGTATAATTGCTTGTGATGTGATTTAATTGTAAATTTTAAATTTAGATGGATGAATTTTAAAATTTGGATGGAATTGATGATGTTTAATTTGGTAAAAATTTCAAGGTTTTCCTTTATGTTGAAAACGAAAATTATACCATGGATGTAGATTCAGTTGATTTGAGCAAAATTTTCAAGTTCTTTATATGTTCATTTTATGATTAAAATGAAATTTATGTTTTAAAAAAAAAAGAGGATTATAGTTAATAGTTATATTCAAGATGTAAGGAGATCGAATTTAATCATGTATTTTTTAGGCATGAACCATTGTATTAATGTTTAAAGCTTGTCAAATATATATATATATATATATATATATATATATATATATATATATATATATATATATATATATATATATATATATATATATATATATATATATATATATATATATATATATATATATATACACCTTGAAAAAAAAAATACATGACTTTAAATCTACACTTAGAAAATTTCATCAAAAAAAAAAGTGTTGCAAGAGAGTAAAACTCTCTACCTTTTGTATGGGAGAAGGAATTATATGAGTTTGAACAACATAGAATATTCTATTAATTATCCTTTTCATTCAAATTTTGTAATAAATAAAATAGGAAAAAACATTGTTATGTTTGTTAAAATTACATAAAAAATTCAAAAAAAGTATATATATAATCATATATTAAATATCCTAAACCTTACCTATATTACTTTTGCCTTAAATGCTTTTCTTCTTTCCTTGGTGGACGTAGCACTACTAAAATAGTTTGAAAGGACCTTTGTTATTAAGTTTATCTTATCTTTGCAAGTGGTATGAGGGTGATGTCACCCTGTCCCCTCATCTCCACCTTCGGTCAACCATTCTTGGAAAACGCCGAGTCATGCTATTTGTAATGCATTTAAGTTTAAATTTATTTCTATAAACTTCCTCTTGGCCGCCCACATCACTCCACCCTGGGTCAGCGCTCCATATCACCTTGGGCAGAGTGTCCAGTATGGAAAGTGCTTAGGAAAACTCATGGAGGGATGGGGGGGGGAGGGGAAGATGTGACGTGGGTCACATCATTTGGGTTTGTGTTGGGGTGTAAGAGTTAGTAAGTAGGCTAATAATTAGTGTTAGGTTAGTTAGTTTATGTTATGTTAGTTTAGTTTATTTATTTATTTGTTATATATATATATATATATATATATATATATATATATATATATATATATATTAGTTAGTTTACATGAATTTTAATGTGATAGTATAATTAGTTAATTTTATTTGATTGAAAGTATTTTAAATCTAGTTGTTTAATTATATTGTTCATGTTTTATTATATAATTTAATAATATTCATTTTCAGTATCAAATTAATATTAAATGTAAGATAGTTTAGGTTTTAATTAGTTAGTAGTTTTAAATAAATATATATTTAATATAGTGGAGTGGCAATTATAGTTTTAATTTGGCATTAATTGAAAGATGATCTCATTAAAATTTAAAGGATAAGTTTAATTTTGTTACAAATTATGTATCATGCTAGATTATAGGTTCTATCATCATCTAACTTGTGGAACTATAGTTCTCTTCTAATATGTTTGTTTTTTACTAGTTTTAATGTATTATTGTTTTATAATTAGTTAGTTGTTAGTAAATGAAATTTAAATTTAGTAAGATTAGATAGTTGAAATGTTTAAAGTTAATAAATTTTAGATATATATATTCAATTTTGATTTTAGTTAATTGTTTTTTTAAAAAGTGGCTTTACAATATCGGTTAGATTGTTAAATCAATATCTGTCAAGAGATCTATAGTTGTTTTTAAATTTAGATATCTTTCAATTAATCTAAATTTTGAATACATTTACATTATCATTTAAACAATTGTTTCACATTGTTGTAAGAAAATAAAATATCGTAACTTATGATCGATATCAATCTTGCCAATGTAATCTTCCACTAGAATTTTAAACTTAAGATGTCTTGTAGTGAACCTTTACTTCTCTTACAGAAATCTGATTTAAAACGTTGAGCACTCTAACTATTATATTTTTTAAACAGAAAAAAAAAATATTGTGCGTTTTTGCCCTCGTAGTTTGGGCATGACAAAATCTCCTTTTATGACTGAACTTCACATTTAATCCTAACCGTTGATTGAAATTGATCTCAACCGTTGATGAATTCCAAGAAAGTATATTTAAGAGACCCTCATCTCTTCATTTTGAAAGGTTGAATGAGAATTTGCATCGAATTGTTGCTGGAATTCATACTAACATTAGCTCATATTCACATACGCAAAGATCAAGTTTGACCAAAAGTTGACCAGATTTAACTACAGTTGACTTGAGTTGACTAGTTTTGAATTTTTTCTGAAATAATTAAACAAAATTATTTAATTAAATGGAGTACTTACTTCTCATTAATTAAACAAAGTTATTTAATTAAATGAGAAGCCATTCCTAATTAATTAAATGAAGTTATTTAATTAAATAAGAAAAGTGTCTCTAATTAATTAAAGATTATTTAATTAAATAGAAAAAGTAATTATGAGCGCATATCTCATTTTATTAAATTAAATATCTCAACAAAATCTCTCTTCAGTTCAAAAAGGGAAATTTCCAGTTCACTATTGATAAAAAATGAGTTAAATCAGTTAACTCCTTTTTCTACTCAAATTGAATCAGTTAACTCCTTATTTTACTCAAATTAAATCTGTTAACTCCCTTTAATTTCGAAATCTCCCTTTATGACTGAACTTCAGCTTTAATCGTGATCGTTGATTGGAATCGATCTCAACTGTTGATGAATTCCAAGAAAGTCTATTTAAGAGACCCTCATCTCTTCATTTTGAAAGGTTGAATGAGAATTTGCATTGAATTGTTGCTGGAATTCATACTCACATTTGCTCATATTCACATACGCGAAGATCAAGTTCGACCAAAAGTTGACCAGATTTAACCACGGTTGACTTGAGTTGACTAATTTTGAAATAATTAAACAAATTTGTTTAATTAAATGGACTACTTACTTCTCATTAACTAAACAAAGTTATTTAATTAAATGAGAAGCCATTCCTAATTAATTAAATGAAGTTATTCAATTAAATAAGAAAAGTGTCTCTAATTAATTAAAGATTATTTAATTAAATAGAAAAAGTAATTATGAGAGCATATCTCATTTTATTAAATTAAATATCCCAACAAAATCTCTGATCAGTTCAAAAAGGAAAATTTCCAGTTCACTATTGATAAAAAATGAGTTAAATCAGTTAACTCCTTTTTCTACTCAAATTGAATCAGTTAACTCCTTATTTTACTCAAATTAAATCTGTTAACTCCCTTTAATTTCGAAATCTCCCTTTATGACTGAACTTCACCTTTAATCCTGACCATTGATTAAAATCGATCTCAGCCATTGATGAAATCCAGGAAAGTCTATTTAAGAGACCCTCATCTCTTCATTTTGAAAGGTTGAATGAGAATTTGCATTGAATTGTTACTGGAATTCATACTCACATACGCAGAGATCAAGTTTGACCAAAAGTTGACCAGATTTAACTACAGTTGACTTGAGTTGACTAGTTTCGAAAAGGATTTTGAAATAATTAAACGAAATTATTTAATTAAATGGAGTACTTACTTCTAATTAATTAAACAAAGATATTTAATTAAATGAGAAGCCATTCCTAATTAATTAAATGAAGTTATTTAATTAAATAAGAAAAGTGTCTCTAATTAATTAAACATTATTTAATTAAATAGAAAAAGCAATTATGAGAGCATATCTCATTTTATTAAATTAAATATCTCAACAAAATCTCTCTTCAGTACAAGAAGGGAAATTTTAGGTTCACTATTGATAAAAAATGAGTTAAATCAGTTAACTCCTTTTTCTACTCAAATTGAATCAGTTAACTCCTTATTTTACTAAAATTAAATCTGTTAACTCCTTTTAATTTGGAAATCTCCCTTTATGACTGAACTTCACCTTTAATCATGACCGTTGATTGAAATCGATCTCAACCGTTGATGAATTCCAGAAAAGTCTATTTAAGAGACCCTCATCTCTTCATTTTGAAAGGTTGAATGAGAATTTGCATCGAATTTTTGCTAGAATTCATACTCACCTTTGCTCATAATCACATAAGTAGAGATAAAATTTGACCAAAAGTTGACCAGATTTAACCACGGTTGACTTGAGTTGACTAGTTTCGAAAAGAATTTTGAAATATTTAAACAAAATTATTTAATTAAATGGAGTACTTACTTCTCATTAGTTAAACAAAGTTATTTAATTAAATGAGAAGCCATTCGTAATTAATTAAATGAAGTTATTTAATTAAATAAGAAAAGTGTCTCTAATTAATTAAACATTATTTAATTAAATAGAAAAAGTAATTATGAGAGCATATCTCATTTTATTAAATTAAATATCTCAACAAAATTTCTCTTTAGTTCAAAAATGGAAATTTCTAGTTCACTATTGATCAAAAATGAGTTAAATCACTTAACTCCTTTTTCTACTCAAATTGAATCAGTTAACTCCTTATTTTACTCAAATTAAATCTGTTAACTCCCTTTAATTTGGAAATCTCCCTTTATGACTGAACTTCACCTTTAATACTGACCGTTGATTGAAATCGATCTCGACCATTGATAAATTCTAGGAAAGTTTATTTAAGAGACCCTCATCTCTTCTTTTTGAAAGGTTGAATGAGAATTTGCATCGAATTGTTGCTGGAATTCATACTCACATTTGCTCAAATTCACATACGTAAAGATCACGTTTGACCAAAAGTTGACCAGATTTAACCACGGTTGACTTGAGTTGACTAGTTTCGAAAAGAATTTTGAAATAATTAAACGAAATTATTTAATTAAATGGAGTACTTACTTCTCATTAGTTAAACAAAGTTATTTAATTAAATGAGAAGCCATTCCTAATTAATTAAATGAAGTTATTTAATTAAATAAGAAAAGTGTCTCTAATTAATTAAACATTATTTAATTAAATAAAAAACGTAATTATGAGAGCATATCTCATTTTATTAAATTAAATATCTTAACAAAATCTATCTTTAGTTCAAAAAGGGAAATTTCTAGTTCACTATTGATAAAAAATGAGTTAAATTAGTTAACTCCTTTTTCTACTCAAATTGAATCAGTTAACTCTTTATTTTACTCAAATTAAATCTGTTAACTCCCTTTAATTTTGAAATCTCCCTTTATTACTTAACTTCACCTTTAATCCTAACCGTTGATTGAAATCGATCTCAACCGTTGATGAATTTCAGGAAAGTCTATTTAAGAGACCCTCATCTCTTCATTTTGAAAGGTTGAATGAGAATTTGCATCAAATTATTGCTGGAATTCATACTCACATTTGCTCATATTCACATACACAAAGATCAATTTTGACCAAAAGTTGACCAGATTTAACCACTATTCACTTGAGTTGACTAGTTTCAAATTTTTTTGAAATAATTAAATGAAATTATTTAATTAAATGGAGTACTTACTTCTAATTAATTCAACAAAGTTATTTAATTAAATGAGAGCATATCTCATTTTATTCAATTAAATATCTCAACAAAATCTCTCTTCAGTTCAAAAGTGGAAATTTCCAGTTCACTATTGATAAAAAATGAGTTAAATTAGTTAACTACTTTTTCTACTCAAATTGAATCAGTTAACTCCTTATTTTACTCAAATTAAATCTGTTTGTAATGCCACACAAGACATAACCGAAAGAATTTAAAACAAAATACTATTCCATAAATGCAATAATTTTTTTAATAAAATCATCTCAACATAAGTTCCATTACAAGGACAGAATCACTCATATACAGAAAAATTCCCCAATGAAAGAGAATATCGTCCAAATACATTTTCGTTATGATAAGATTACATAAAGAGTTCAGAACTATAATGAAATACAATTTCATTTCTTGACACCTATGTCCAACCTAGGAACCCTAAATGTTGATTCAGAAGTAACTTCAATAAACATCCTTAGCTACTTGAAACTCGAAGTACTCAAAAACCACACAGAATGCAACATAACACAAACAGGGGCTCAATACACACTGAGTTAAAAAGGCAAAATCCATCTGCATACATGTTAGTACCAAGATATAGATATCCAAAAGCAGATTTCTAATCCATCTAATATAGTGCAAACCTGATAATAATATGCAAGAAGTAAACAATTACTTTTCATTGCAAAAATTAAACTCGCACTAAGAATAACTCATAAATGAAACATATATATTCTGAGGTGTCATCGTTATGGCACTAAGTTTCTGCATCCAAATATGGTATGCTCATAGTCATCACATAACGTTATTCTCTATTTTACTTGTCATTGACAGAATAGAGACATGCCTTTTCTCCGTACATAACCATATAAGTTTAAGTCATAGGTAAGGCTATTTATCTTTTATGTGAAATTAACCCACCCAATTTATTTTGAAGTTATCACTGAATTAATTAACTGAATAGGATAAACCAAATTCAGCCACCTCGATATACGTTCATCATAGATATCCTTAAAAATACACATCAAATAGATATACTAAGAATGAACATGCGGCAATTATAAAATCAGTTTACAACATGATACTACATCCTTAAATCCATCTGTAACACATCTTATACTGCCAAGTTCAAAGGTAAATATGGATAATTACATTAACAGGATTAAAACCTATAATATCAAGATTGCATAGATACAATTGAACTGTTGCACCGCTCAACGATACTTACAAAATCTTCATACTATACTCTTAGTTCCCTGCTGACCCAATCATCTACACTTAACATCGAACTAACCAAGACAATTAATTAAAATGAACGTGATATTCACATCATCAATCATGTATCAAAATTTGCCTCAATTCATATACTACTTTCATTTTATTAAGAACTGAAATTCATCTTACATAATAAAAGAATTCTGTCTTAAGCATCTAATCTCAAACAATCCAATAATGCTAATAGAACACATTATACTTGTAGTAGAAACTAATTACAGCCAAATCTTAACAAGTGATCGTTAACTAAGATATTAAGATAAACAAGTGTCTATAAAAGTAACACCTCTATTTTGACAATATGCCACCACCAAAATAACCACAGCAACATATTAAGATGTGATGTTTAAAATTGATTTAGAACATAATTCTCAATATGCAAAGTGACTTTCAGCATCCCGACACTCAAAAGTAATTTAGGATATAACATTCTTAATCTAAAATGTACATCCTAGTTGTTCATAGATAACTGCTTTGGTAATGAATCAACAAAGATAACCAATATTTTCGTTTATCAATACTGTCATACTCAGTTGCAAGTAACATCTCAAAAACAACAATGAGTGATGACTCAATATCTATCAAAATTTACTGAACATAATAATAATCTATCTCCATTCACCACTGTTAAACCCAAGTACCAAATAAAAACATTATACAATACTGCCCTCGATGACCCAATTCACAACATAAGACTGTCATCTCACTATCATAATACAAGTATTTTTTTTCATATGTTTATATACCTATCTTCTAATGAAAACAAAGTTCAAACCAGTATTAAATAGTTTTATACTATTGAATTGATGCATCTACCTGCTTCTAGTTTTATCTAACTAATGAAATAATGTCATCACACAGTTCCAAATCTCATTGTAGCAAGATAACTAAAACTGGACAACATACAAATTCCAAACGGCAATAGAATCATAATGCCTACTTATACAAAGTATCGGCTGTTAGATAGCCTTTTATGTCCTAATAATTCTACACCAAGAAATGTTGATGCAGCACTCTATATGTTTCGAACTTTATATATGACCAAATGTCAACCCTCATACCATGAAACTGTTCGACAAAATGTCCACTTATAAATCCAAACAATGATATGATACTTAGACTGAGTGATTGATTTCTGCAACTCGAATATCCATCTAAGCTTCTACTACCAGTGTTTTAATATTATCACCGCGGGTCAGACTGTACTTCAAACCCAAGCCTTTATTTCAAAAATCAAGTTCTGTTATTTTCCTCCAAACTCAAAATCCTCTATAAACAATGATAGTGCCTCTAACATCAAAATAGTTTATACGATGCTACCACAAAACCATTAAATCATAAATCTATGAAATTGTAAATACATATTGCCTTCAAATTAAATCTGGGTGATACCGCAAAATCGTAAAACCCATGTCACAGAGTAACGATGTTCTCTTATCACAAGCCATTCATATGAAAAAATGTATATATAAAAAAATAAATCGAAACACATAGTTGACCACAGTCATCTTAAATCTAAATACATATAATACTTCTTAAAACATCATCTAAATCCAAAACACAATGATTGAAAACTCAAATTGCTCGTTATCCAAATACAGATACATGAAAAGCTCGACTCTATTTGTCGAACCCTACATATACCCACACTTGGGTATCGCCAAGAATAACTTAAAACTGAATTCCCACGATTTCCTTAGAACAAAATTAACACCCAAAATAGTAAAGGGTAAAGGTTAGGAACTGCCCCCTACCTCAAAACTCAGAAGATGAAGAAAAACGTTCAACACAAAGCTCCAAATTTCTGCTCGACTCCAAGCCCCTAGTCAAAACAAAATCTCCACAATGTAAAACACTGAAACCAATTTCCAACTGAAAAAAAACTTCCATTGAGTTCCCTTTTTCCTCTAATACATAAGCAAGAAAATCCTTCCAACGAAAACCCCACATCTTGCCGAAAACCCAGCAACAACATCCAAGTGTTAGAGGAAAAAGACCCAAATTCAGGTCATAACCATTGAAATCCTCTTAACAAATAGTAATGGCCGACATTCCATCAAGGATAATAAAGCCTCCTTAAAGAGTAATTAATAAATCTGCAGTTCTCATAAAGTTGTGCATACGGCTTTCCTTATAGTCTCCGTCATTTTGGCCTCAAGAAACAATAAACATTTTTACCTATTCAAATCATGTGAAACCTTCTAGGGTTTTTAGGGTGAATGGTTTTTTTTTTTAATTCAAATAAATATATAATAAATGCATAACACAATTACCTCCCATGTTTATAGCCATTGGTATTAAACATTGCAAACTCCTAAAATCATCACTCCACACTTGAGTTTATGTAAAAAGATGTGCAAAAATCTCATACCTAAATTTATATGAATTCTAGTGTGTGACTTAACAAATTATCCATAAATATAAATATATCCACAAGTCAAGAACTTAAAGGCATGAAATGAATTTCTTGAAAATAATAAAGATAGAAATATACTTAAAAATTTCCTAATAGTACCAGAATGCATTTGTCATATATGTACCAGATATGTATACTTTTCATCAATAAGATAATGACTAACATTTACGTAAACATATACACAGTTACATAAAATCACAAAAGAGTTTTACAAACATCCTTTTAATTCTAATCAAAACCTAATTCAGTTTAGAGATCAAGTGATGTATTTCAAAATCAACACTACAACTAAAACTGATCAGCTATAAACCCAAAAATAGTCCCGATGAAATACAAAAGCAGTATCCAAAATATATGTATCTAATGAAATCAAAACTAACCTATCTAATATAACAAAACAGTACCCAAAATATAAAATCTTACAGCCATAGAACTTGTATCAAAAACAACATCTAAAGTGAACTAAGAGAAATAGGAAGAAGTAGGGTCAGGCACGACACTGTTAACTAACTTTAATTTGGAAATCTCCCTTTATGACTAAACTTCACCTTTAATCCTGATTGCTGATTGAAATCGATCTCAACCGTTGATGAATTCCACGAAAGTCTATTTAAGAGACCCTCATCTCTTCATTTTGAAAGGTTGAATAAGAATTTGCATCGAATTGTTGCTGGAATTCATACTCACATTTGCTCATATTCACATACGCAAAGATCAAGTTTAACCAAAAGTTGACCAGATTTAACCACGGTTGACTAGTTTCGAAAAGAATTTTGAAATAATTAAACAAAATTATTTAATTAAATGGAGTATTTACTTCTAATTAATTAAACAAAGTTATTTAATTAAATGAAAAGCCATTCCAAATTAATTGAATGAAGTTATTTAATTAAATAAGAAAAGTGTCTCTAATTAATTAAAAATTATTTAATTAAATAGAAAAAGTAATTATGAGAGCATATCTAATTTTATTAAATTAAATATCTCAACAAAATCTCTCTTTAGTTCAAAAAGGGAAATTTTTAGTTCACTGTTGATAAAAAATGAGTTAAATCAGTTAACACCTTTTTCTACTCAAATTGAATCAGTTAACTATTTATTTTACTCAAATTAAATCTTTTAACTCCCTTTAATTTGGAAATCTCCCTTTATGACTAAACTTCACATTTAATCCTGACTGTTGATTGAAATCGATCTCAACCAATGATGAATTCTAGGAAAGTCTATTTAAGAGACCCTCATCTCTTCATTTTGAAAGGTTGAATGAGAATTTGCATCGAATTGTTGCTGGAATTCATACTCACATTTGCTCATATTCTCATACACAGAGATCAAGTTTCACCAAAAGTTGACCATATTTAACCACGCTTGACTTGAGTTGACTAGTTTCGAAAAGAATTTTGAAATAATTAAACAAAATTATTTAATTAACTGGAGTACTTACTTCTAATTAATTAAGCAAAGTTATTTAATAAAATGAGAAGCCATTCCTAATTAATTAAATGAAGTTATTTAATTAAATAAGAAAAGTGTCTCTAATTAACTAAAGATTATTTAATTAAATTGAAAAAGTAATTATGAGAGTATATCTCATTTTATTAAATTAAATATCTCAACAAAATCTCTCTTCAGTTCAAAAAGGGAAATTTTCAGTTCACTATTAATAAAAAATGAGTTAACTCCTTTTTCTACTCAAATTGAATCAGTTAACCCCTTATTTTACTCAAATTAAATCTATTAACTCCCTTTAATTTGGAAATCTCCCTTTATTACTGAACTTCACCTTTAATCTTGACCGTTGATTGAAATCGATCTAAACCATTGATGAATTCCAAGAAAGTCTATTTAACAGACCCTCATCTCTTCATTTTGAAAAGTTGAATGAGAATTTGCATCGAATTGTTGCTGGAATTCATACTCACATTTGCTCATATTCACATACGCAGAGATCAAGTTTGACCAAAAGTTGACCAGATTTAACCATGGTTGACTTGAGTTGACTAGTTTCGAAAAACATTTTGAAATAACTAAATGAAATTATTTAAGTCAATGGAGTACTTACTTGTAATTAATTAAAAAAATTTATTTAATTAAATGAGAAGCCATTCCTAATTAATTAAATGAAGTGATTTAATTAAATAAGAAAAGTGTCTCTAACTAATTAAACATTATTTAATTAAATAGAAAAAGTAATTATGAAAGCATGTCTCATTTTTTAAAATTAAATATCTCAACAAAATCTCACTTCAGTTCAAAAAGGGAAATTTTCAGTTCACTATTGATAAAAAATGAGTTAAATCAGTTAACTCCTTTTTCTACTCAAACTTAATTAGGTAATTCCTTATTTTACTCAAATTAAATCTATTAAGTCCCTTTAATTTGGAAATCTCTCTTTATTACTTAACTTCACCTTTAATCCTGACCGTTGATTGAAATCGATCTGAACCGTTGATGAATTCCAAGAAAGTCTATTTAAGAGACCCTCATCTCTTCATTTTGAAAGGTTGAATGAGAATTTGCATCGAATTGTTGCTAGAATTCATACACACATTTTCTCATATTCACATATGCGGAGATCAAGTTTGACCAAAAGTTGACTAGATATAGCCACGGTTGACTTGAGTTGACTAGTTTCGAAAAGAATTTTGAAATAATTAAATAAAATTATTTAATTAAATGGATTACTTACTTCTAATTAATTAAAAAAGGTTATTTAATTAAATGAGAAGCCATTCCTAATTAATTAAATGAAGTTATTTAATTAAATAAGAAAATTGTCTCCAATTAATTAAAGATTATTTAATTAAACAGAAAAAGTAATTATGAGAGCATATCTCATTTTATTAAATTAAATATCTCAACAAAATCTCTCTTTAGTTCAAAAAAGGAAATTTCCAGTGCACTATTAATCAAAAATGAATTGAATCATTTAACTCCTTTTTCTACTCAAATTGAATCAGTTAACTCCTTATTTTACTCAAATTAAATCTGTTAACTCTATTTAATTAGGAAATCCCCCTTTATGACTGAACTTCACCTTTATTCCTGACCATTGATTGAAATCGATCTCAATTGTTTATGAATTCCAGGAAAGTCTATTTAAGAGACCCTCATCTCTTCATTTTTAAAGGTTGAATGAGAATTTGCATGAAATTGTTGTTGGAATTCAGATTCACATACGCAAAGATCAAGTTTGACAAAAAGTTGACCAGATTTAACCATGGTTTACTTGAGTTGACTTGTTTCGAAAAGAATTTTGAAATAACTAAACGAAATTATTTAATTAAATGGAGTACTTCCTTCTAATTAATTAAACAAAGTTATTTAATTAAATGAGAAGAAATTCCTAATTAATTAAATGAAGTTATTTAATTAAATAAGAAAAGCGTCTCTAATTAATTAAAGATTATTTAATTAAATAAAAATAATAATTATGAGAGCATATCCCATTTTATTAAATTAAATATCTCAACAAAATCTCTCTTCAGTTCTAAAAGGGATATTTACAGTTCACTATTGATAAAAAATAAGTTAAATCATTTAACTCCTTTTTCTACTCAAATTGAATCAGTTAACTCCTTATTTTACTCAAATTAAGTCTGTTAACTCCCTTTAATTTGGAAATCTCCCTTTATGACTGAACTTCACCTTTAATCCTGACCGCTGATTGAAATCGATCTCAACCGTTGATGAATTCCAAGAAAGTCTTTTTAAAAGACCCTCATCTCTTCATTTTGAAAGGTTAAATGAGAATTTGCATCAAATTGTTGCTAGAATTCATACTCACATTTGCTCATATTCACATACGCAAAGATCAAGTTTGACCAAAAGTTGACCAGATTTAACCACGGTTGCCTAGAGCTGACTAGCTTTGAACAAAAATTTGAAATAATTAAACGAAATTATTTAATTAAATGGAATACTTACTTGGAATTAATTAAACAAAGTTATTTAATTAAATGAGAAACCATTCCTAATTAATTAAATGAAGGTATTTAATTAAATAGAAAAAGTAATTATGAGAGCATATCTCATTTTATTAAATTAAATATCTCAACAAAATCTCACTTTAGTTCAAAAAGGAAAATTTCCAGTTCACTATTGATCAAAAACGAGCTAAATCAGTTAACTTCTTTTTCTACTCAAATTGAATCAGTTAACTCCTTATTTTACTCAAACTAAATCTGTTAACTCCCTTTAATTTGGAAATCTCCCTTTATGAATGAACTTCACCTTTAATCCTGACCAGTGATTGAAATCGATCTCAACCGTTGATGAATTCTAGGAAAGTCTATTTAAGAGACCCTCATTTCTTCATTTTGAAAGTTTGAATGAGAATTTGCATCAAATTGTTGCTGGAATTCATACTCATATTTTCTCATATTAACATAGGCAAAGATCAAGTTTGACCAAAAGTTGACTAAATTTAACCACGGTTGACTTGAGTTGACTAGTTTAAAAAAGAATTTTGAAATAATTAAACGAAATTATTTAATTAAATGGAGTAATTACTTCTAATTAATTAAACAAAGTTATTTAATTAAATGAGAAGCCAGTCCAAATTAACTAAATGAAGTTATTTAATTAAATAAGAAAAGTGTCTCTAATTAATTAAACATTATTTAATTAAATAGGAAAAGTAATTATGAGAGCATATCTCATTTTATTAAATTAAATATCTCAACAAAATCTCTCTTAAGTTCAAAAAGGGAAATTTCCAGTTCGCTATTGATAAAAAATGAGTTAAATCAGTTAACACCTTTTTCTATTCAAATTGAATTAGTTAACTATTTATTTTACTCAAATTAAATCTGTTAACTCCCTTTAATCTAGAAATCTCCCTTTATGACTGAACTTCACCTTTAATCCTGACCGCTGATTAAAATCGATCTCAACCGTTGATGAATTCCAAGAAAGTCTATTTAAGAGACCGTCATCTCTTTATTTTGAAAGGTTGAATGAGAATTTGCATCGAATTGTTGCTGGAATTCATACTCACATTTTCTCATATTCACATACGAAAAGATCAAGTTTGATCAAAGGTTGACCAGATTTAACTACGGTTGACTTGAGTTCACTAGTTTTGAAAAGAATTTTGAAATTATTTAATGAAATTATTTAATTAAATGGAGTACTTACTTCTAATTAATTAAAAAAAATTATTTAATTAAATGAGGAGCCATTCCTAATTAATTAAATGAAGTTATTTAATTAAATAAGAAAAGTGTCTTTAATCAATTAAAGATTACTTAATTAAATAGAAAAAGTAACTATGAGAGCATATCTCATTTTATTAAATTAAATATCTCAACAAAATCTCTCTTAAGTTCAAAAAGAGAAATTTCTACTTCACTGTTGATCAAAAATGAGTTAATTGAGTTAACGCTTTTTTCTAGTCAAATTGAATCAGTTAACACCTTATTTTACTCAAACCAAATCTGTTAACTCCCTTTAATTTGGAAATCTCCCTTTATGACAGAACTTCACCTTTAATCCTGACCGCTGATTGAAATCGATCTCAACTGCTGATGAATTTGAAGAAAGTCTAATTAAGAGACCCTCATCTCTTCATTTTGAAAGGTTGAATGAGAATTTGCATCTAATTGTTGCTGGAATTCATACTCACATTTGCTCATATTCACATATGCAAAGATCAAGTTTGACCAAAGGTTGACCAGATTTAACCATGGTTGACTTGAGTTGACTAGTTTCGAAAAGAATTTTAAAATAGTTAAACAAAATTATTTAATTAAATGGATTACTTACTTCTAATTAATTAAACAAAGTTATTTAGTTAAATGAGAAGCCATTCCTAATTAATTAAATGAAGTTATTTAATTAAATAAGAAAAGTGTCTCTAATTAATTAAAGATTACTTAATTAAATAGAAAAAGTAATTATGAGAGCATATCTTATTTTATTTAATTAAATATCTCAACAAAATCTCTCTTTAGTTGAAAAAGGGAAATTTCCAGTTCACTATTGATCAAAAATGAGTTAAATCAATTAACTCCTTTTTCTACTCAAATTGAATCAGTTAACTCCTTATTTTACTCAAATTAAATCTGTTAACTCTATTTAATTTGGAAATCTCCCTTTATGACTGAACTTCACCTTTAATCCTGACCGCTGATTGAAATCGATCTCACCCGTTGATGAATTTCAGAAAAGTCTATTTAAGAGACCCTCATCTCTTCATTTTGAAAGGTTGAATGAGAATTTGCATTGAATTGTTGCTGGAATTCATACTCACATTTTCTCATATTCACATACGAAAAGATCAAGTTTGACCAAAGGTTGACCAGATTTGACTACGGTTGACTTGAGTTGACTAGTTTCGAAAAGAATTTTAAAATAATTAAACGAAATTATTTAATTAAATGGAGTACTTACTTCTAATTAATTAAACAAAGTTATTTAATTAAATAAGAAGTCATTCCTAATTAATTAAATGACGTTATTTAGTTAAATAAGAAAAGTGTCTCTAATTAATTAAAGATTACTTAATTAAATAGAAAAAGTAATTATGAGAGCATATCTTATTTTATTTAATTAAATATCTCAACAAAATCTCTCTTTAGTTGAAAAAGGGAAATTTTCAGTTCACTATTGATCAAAAATGAGTTAAATCAGTTAACTCCTTTTTCTACTCAAATTGAATCAGTTAACTCCTTATTTTACTCAAATTAAATCTGTTAACTCCCTTTAATTTGGAAATCTCCCTTTATGACTAAACTTCACCTTTAATCCTGACCGCTGATTGAAATCGATCTCACCCGTTGATGAATTCCAGGAAAGTGTATTTAAGAGACCCTCATCTCTTCATTTTGAAAGGTTGAATAAGAATTTGCATCGAATTGTTGCTCTAATGCATAATCACATTTGCTCATATTCACATAAGCAAAGATGAAGTTTCACCAAAAGTTGACCAAATTTCACCAGGGTTGACCTAAGTTGACTAGTTTCAAAAAACATTTTGAAATAATTAAACGAAATTATTTAATTAAATAAAGTACTTACTTCTAATTACTAAAAATAAGTTATTTAATTAAATGAAGTTATTTAATTAAATAAGGAAAGTGTCTCTAATGAATTAAAGATTATTTAATTAAATAAAAAAAGTAATTATGAGAGCATATCCCATTTTATTAAATAAATATCTCAACAAAATCTCTCTTCAGTTCAAAAAGGGAAACTTACAGTTCACTATTGTTGAAAAATGAGTTAAATCAGTTAACACCTTTTTCTACTCAAATTGAATCAGTTAACTATTTATTTTACTCAAATTAAATCTGTTAAATCTCTTTAATCTGGAAATCTTCCTTTATGACTGAACTTCACCTTTAATACTGACTATTGATTGAAATCGATCTCAATTGTTGATGAATTCCAAGAAAGTCTATTTAAGAGACCATCATCTCTTTATTTTGAAAGGTTGAATGATTATTTGCATCGAATTATTGCTGGATTTCATACTTACATTTTCTCATATTGACATACGCAAAGATCAAGTTTGACCAAAGTTGACCAGATTTAACTACGGTTGACTTGAGTTTACTAGTTTTGAAAAAAAAATTGAAATAATTAAATGAAATTATTTAATTAAATGGAGTACTTACTTCTAATTAATTAAACAAATTTATTTAATTAAATGAGAAGCCATTCCTAAATAATTAAATGAAGTTATTTAATTAAATAAGAAAAGTGTCTCTAATTAATTAAAGATTACTTAATTAAATAGAAAAAGTAATTATGAGAGCATATCTCAATTTATTAAATTAAATATCTCAACAAAATCTCTCTTCAGTTCAAAAAGAGAAATTTCTAGTTCACTATTGATCAAAAATGAGTTAAATCAGTTAACTCCTTTTTCTAGTCAAATTGAATCATTTAACTTCTTATTTTACTCAAACCAAATCTGTTAACTCCCTTTAATTTGGAAATCTCCTTTTATGACAGAACTTCACATTTAATCCTGACCACTAATTGAAATCGATCTCAACTGCTGATGAACTTCAGGAAAGTCTATTTAAGAGACCCTCATCTCTTCATTTTGAAAGGTTGAATGAGAATTTGCATCGAATTGTTGCTGGAATTCATACTCACATTTGCTCATATTCACAAGATCAAGTTTGACCAAAGGTTGACTAGATTTAACCATGGTTGACTTGAGTTGACTAGTTTCGAAAAGAATTTTAAAATAATTAAACGAAATTATTTAATTAAATGGAGTACTTATTTCTAATTAATTAAACAAAGTTATTTAATTAAATAGGAAGCCATTCGTAATTAATTAAATGATGTTATTTAATTAAATAAGAAAAGTGTCTGTAATTAATTAAAGATTATTTAATTAAATAGAAAAAGTAACTATGAGAGCATATCTCATTTTATTAAATTAAATATCTCAACAAAATCACTCTTCAGTTCAAAAAGGGAAATTTCCAGTTCACTATTGATCAAAAATGTGTTCAATCAGTTAACTTCTATTTCTACTCAAATTGAATCAGTTAACTCCTTATTTTACTCAAATTAAATCTGTTAACTCCCTTTAATTTGGAAATCTCTCTTTATGACTAAACTTCACCTTAAATCCTGACCGTTGATTGAAATCGATCTCAACCGTTGATGAATTCCAGGAAAGTCTATTTAGGAGACCCTCATCTCTTCATTTTGAAAGGTTGAATGAGAATTTGCATCGAATTGTTGCTCTAATGCATACTCACATTTGCTCATATTCACATAAGCAAAGATCAAGTTTGACCAAATGTTGACCAGATTTCACCAGGGTTGACCTGAGTTGACTAGTTTCAAAAAACATTTTGAAATAATTAAATGAAATTATTTAATTCAATAAAGTACTTACTTCTAATTACTAAAAATAAGTTATTTAATTAAATGAGAAGCCATTCCTAATTAATTAAATGAAGTTATTTAATTAAATAAGGAAAGTGTCTTTAATTAATTAAAGATTATTTAATTAAATAAAAAAAGTAATTATGAGAGCATATCCCATTTTATTAAATAAATATCTCAACAAAATCTCTCTTCAGTTCAAAAAGGGAAACTTACAGTTCACTATTGATAAAAAATGAGTTAAATCAGTTAACACTTTTTTCTACTCAAATTGAATCAGTTAACTATTTATTTTACTCAAATTAAATCTGTTAAATCCCTTTAATCTGGAAATCTCCCTTTATGACTGAACTTCACCTTTAATCCTGACCGTTGATTGATATCGATCTCAACCGTTGATGAATTCCAAGAAAGTCTATTTAAGAGACCATCATCTCTTTATTTTGAAAGGTTGAATGAGTATTTGCATTGAATTATTGCTAGATTTCATACTTACATTTTCTCATATTCACATACGCAAATATCAAGTTTGACCAAAAGTTGACCAGATTTAACTACGGTTGACTTGAGTTGACTAGTTTTGAAAAGAATTTTGAAATAATTAAATGAAATTATTTAATTAAATGGAGTACTTACTTCTAATTAATTAAACAAATTTATTTAATTAAATGAGAAGCCATTCCTAATTAATTAAATGAAGTTATTTAATTAAATAAGAAAAGTGTCTCTAATTAATTAAAGATTACTTAATTAAATAGAAAAAGTAATTATGAGAGCATATCTCATTTTATTAAATTAAATATCTCAACAAAATCTCTCTTCAGTTCAAAAAGGGAAATTTCTAGTTCACTATTGATCAAAAATGAGTTAAATCAGTTAACTCCTTTTTCTAGTCAAATTGAATCATTTAACTCCTTATTTTACTCAAACCAAATCTGTTAACTCCCTTTAATTTGGAAATCTCCCTTTATGACAGAACTTCACATTTAATCCTGACCACTGATTGAAATCGATCTCAACTGCTGATGAACTTCAGGAAAGTCTATTTAAGAGACCCTCATCTCTTCATTTTGAAAGGTTGAATGAGAATTTGCATCGAATTGTTGCTAGAATTCATACTTACATTTGCTCATATTCACATACGCAAAGATCAAGTTTGACCAAAGGTTGACTAGATTTAACCATGGTTGACTTGAGTTGACTAGTTTCGAAAAGAATTTTGAAATAATTAAACAAAATTATTTAATTAAATGGAGTACTTATTTCTAATTAATTAAACAAAGTTATTTAATTAAATAAGAAGCCATTCGTAATTAATTAAATGACATTATTTAATTAAATAAGAAAAGTGTCTGTAATTAATTAAAGATTATTTAATTAAATAGAAAAAGTAACTATGAGAGCATATCTCATTTTATTAAATTAAATATCCCAACAAAATCACTCTTCAGCTCAAAAAGGGAAATTTCCAGTTCATTATTGAACCAAAATGAGTTAAATCAGTTAACTTCTTTTTCTACTCAAATTGAATCAGTTAACTCCTTATTTTACTCAAATGAAATCTGTTAACTCCCTTTAATTTGGAAATCTCCCTTTATGACTGAACTTCACCTTTAATTCTGACCGTTGAATGAAATCGATCTCAACCGTTGATGAATTCTAGCAAAGTCTATTTAAGAGACCCTCGTCTCTTCATTTTGAAAGGTCGAATGAGAATTTGCATCAAATTGTTGCTGGAATTCATACTCACATTTGCTCATATTCACATAAGCAAAGATCAAGTTTGACCAAAAGTTGACCAGATTTCACCACGGTTGACTTGAGCTGACTAGTTTCAAAAAAGATTTTGAAATAATTAAATGATATTATTTAATTAAATAAAGTACTTACTTCTAATTACTAAAACAAAGTTATTTAATTAAATGAGAAGCCATTCCTAATTAATTAAATGAAGTTATTTAATTAAATAAGAGAAGTGTCTCTAATTAATTAAAGATTATTTAATTAAATAGAAAAAGTAATTATGAGACCATATCTCATTTTATTAAATTAAGTATCTCAACAAAATCTCTCTTCAGTTCAAAAATGGAAATTTCCAGTTCACTATTGATCAAAACTGAGTTAAATCAATTGACTCCTTTTTCTACTCAAATTGAATCAGTTAACTCCTTATTTTACTCAAAGTAAATCTGTTAACTCCCTTTAATTTAAAAATCTCCCTTTATGACAGAACTTCACCTTTAATCCTAACCATTGATTGAAATCGATCTCAACCGTTGATGAATTCCAGAAAAGTCTATTTAAGAGACTCTGGTGCAGGAGCACCTAGGTAGGCTAAGTGTGAAACCTAGGTATTTCTTTATTTTTGGCTTGTAGTGATGCTGGCCACATTACTATTCTAATAATAGGTCCTATCTGGTCCTTAGGTGTGTTTAGGAGACTTGGCAAGACCCAAAGTGACCAAGTTGCTAGAAGTTGCCGACTATTGTCAACTAGGTGACTTAGGTCCGGAAAAGGCAAAAATTGAAGTCATTTTATGCATATTATATGTCTACTTTGTTTTGTGCCAAATTTGGAGGTCTAACTCCATGTAGAACAAAAGTTGTTGAAATGTTGTCATGTTGTCATGACAACATTTTCTTGCAAAAAGCAACTTTTTGGCATTTGTGTGTTTAGAACGTCCTAACTGTTTAGAACAGTTATGGAACTGATGGAGGAGCCTGTAAAAATGTGAGGACAGCCATTTTCAGGGGGTTGGACAAGTTGGTTTTGCATTTTTGTACGAATTGAGCAAGTATTTTGTGGCCGGTTTTATGCATTTGAAGGCATTTTTAATAGAGGAGGATTGAATGGCCCTTATTTTTGTGTTGGAAAAGTTCTGAAATATTGTTTTTAATCTTTTTTTAGTGTTGTTTTGATCATTTTAATTCGTTTGCATTAGTGTAGAAAAATCTTTTTGTTCTTGGCAAGTTGCTGATCTGAACAGGGCTGCACTTAGAAAATGGGATCTTAGGGCCACTTCCCACCATTGGAAACCTCTGGTATTTTGGGATTTGGAACTAGGATCCATGTACATTATGTATCAAGAAGGAGGGCCCTTGAAAGCATCAGAAAGCATTTTTAAGGTGATGCCCTAGGCAAGCCAAATGCAACTTGGCTAGGAATCACAGTTGGAAAATGAGTTATGGAGAGGATTGAGTGTACAAATACCTTAATCCGGCTACACAGCGAGTAATGAGAAGGTCTAACCTTGCTCCAGTCCAAAGGAGAGGTCTTGGAAAGGTGTCTAAGGTGGTTTTCCATCACAACAGCGATAAAGCACTTGAAATCCTCATTTTTGGCCTAAAACTGTACTTTCATTGTACGGAAAGTTTGGAGGCTAGAAAATTATAGAATCTTGAAGTATTCTAAAAAGGGTATCCAAAAATATAATTTGTTTGTAGGGTTGTTAAGAAGTTTTTCAAGAAATCTTGTTTCCAGCTATTTAGGAGGGCTAATTCCTAGTAGCCTTTTTGGAGCAATTTGGTGTATCTTCCCTAGTAGATTGAATGCGCCTATGAAATCAGCATTGTTTAGGGTCATGGATGTTAGAAGGAGTCTAAAAAAACCCTAGATGAAGAACTGGTACCCTTGGAGCTATAGATGGACTTGAGGGTTAATAGCGGACTGGAGCCGACTAGTAAGAAATTTGATGTTACTTTGTTGGTGTACCCCCAACTGAAGGATTAGGATCTCTTGAGCAAGGTTCTAGTAATTATAGGGTGTGAAGAAGCCCTAGTGGGTCTAGTGAATGACCTAAGGTAGCCCTGAGAGAGAGCTTGGGGTTTGGAAGCAAGGTTGTGGTGTTACATCAGAGTGGTATCAGAGCCAGTTAAAGATTTGGGAAAGGTAGTTAATGTTGGAAGCCGCTGAAGAATCAGTAGGAGAATCCATGATGGTGACAAATGTGGAGTTAGCTAAAGAAGTTGATGAGCAAAGGCAAAGAAATCAGCTTCTTGAAGAAGCACTAGAAGAGGTGAAGCAAAAACTAGATGCAGTTGTAGAGGCAGCCAAGAAAAGAGATGAAGAAGAAGATGGGAATGGTAAAAAGGTAGCAGAGGAAGATATTGTACCTAAACCTGATCCTATCTTGCAAGAAGAGCCCTTCTTGAAGGCAATCAAAGCCTTAGGAGGTAAAGCTTTGGAAGGAGTGCCACTTTTCAGTGGTAAGATGGATATTGATGCAGTTATGGATTGGTTAGAGGGTATGGAGAACCACTTTGAGTGTGAGGGTATCTCAGAGGCATAGAAGGTTAAGGTTGCTAAGTCAAGGCTTAGAGGCTCAGCCTTAACATGGTGGAAGTATGTACAAGATGAAAGAGTCAGCATGGGCAAGAATCCAATTGCAAATTGGAGTGCTATGGCAAACAAAATCAAGGAGAACTTCCTACCTGAAGACTTTGAGATCCAACTCCATAAAAAGAGGCAAGGACTGAAGCAAAAAGATCTTGATGTGACCTCCTACACTGAAGAATTTCAGAGGTTGTGTTTGAGATCCAAGAAGCAAGAAGAGGAGTCACTCAAGGTGGCAAGGTATCTTGGTGGCTTGAAGTGGAACATTCAAGAGGAGCTTAGCTTATGGGCCCCTACCACTATCCAAAGATGTCATCAGCTAGCTTTGAAGGTAGAAGAAAAGAACAAGAGGAAAGGAGATTCTAACTTCAAAGATAGAGGCAAAGGCAGAAATCAGAAAAATCAAAGAGGAGGCTACCATGGCAAAGGTAGTGATCAAAAGAGCCAAAGTGAAATCAAACCCATGGAGCAAACTATTGACCACTCTTCAAGAGGTGGTTATAATAGAGGGAGAGGCAATCAAGGAGGATCAAGTAGGGGTAGAGGAGGTAGGATCAGCTCTTACTTTGCAACAATGAAGTGTTACAATTGTGGTCAACTAGGCCATCCTGCCTATAGGTGCCTGGACAAACCCTCTTCCTCAAGCCAAGATAAAAGGCTAGCATATGCACAAGAAGATAATAGAAGTTGCAAGGATGTTGACATAGACCATATTGAGTCTGAAAAAGGTGAGAACCTCATGTTTAGGAGGGTGCTGATCAAGCGACCAGCTTCTAATGAGCCTAGACATAGAAGGGCATTGTTTAGGATCAAGTGCAAGATCCTAGGAAAAGTATTCAAGGTGGTGGTTGATTCTGGATCAACTGATAATGTAATATTAGAGGAGGCTGTTACAAAGCTCAAACTGAAGAAGATACCTCATGACAACCCTTACAAAGTCACATGGCTTAACAAAGGGCAAAGCATCCTAGTGAATGAACAAGCATGGGTGGACTTCTCAATTGTAGGATATAAAGACCGCTTATTATGTGATATTTTGCCAATGGATGCTTGTCATCTTTTGCTAGGGAGACCTTGGCAATTTGATAGGGAAGTGGTCTATGATGGCAAGGAAAATACCATAACATTTAAGAAAGGAAGCAAGACCTTCAAAATTCAGTCATTGTTAGAAGGGGATGAACCACAGTCCAAGGTGCCTAATGTAATGCTATGTGGAGAGAAAGAGTTTATTAGAGACCTCAAGCATGAGGAGAGCCAAGGATTTGCAGTCATACTAAAGGCTGCAAGTGAAGAAAAGCCAGTCTAAGAACCTTTACCAGCAGAGGTACAAGAGTTGCTTGTAAAGTATAAGGAGATTGTTAGTGATGGTACACCAGCTACCCTACCACCAAGAAGAGTTATCAGCCATCAAATTTACTTTGTTCCAGGTGCCTCACTACCTAATAAGGCAGCCTACAAGTTAACCCCAGATCAGAACCTTGAAGTAGCAAGACAAGTCCAAGAGTTGATGGACCAAGGTTTGATCCAAAAGAGCATAAGCCCTTGTGCAGTCCCGGTGGTTTTGGCATCCAAGAAGGGAGGAAAATGGAGGTTGTGTACTGATTCAAGGGCCATTAACCACATTACAATCAGGTATAGGTTTCCTATTCCAAGAATTGAAGACCTTATGGATTGTCTAGGAGGTGCTATGTATTTCACTAAGCTGGACTTGAAAAGTGGGTATCACCAAATTAGAATAAAGGAGGGAGATGAATGGAAGACAACATTTAAGACTACTGATGGTCTTTATGAATGGCTTGTGATGCCATTTGGTCTTTCCAATGCCCCTAGCACCTTCATGAGGCTCATGAACGAAGTGCTCAAAGACTTCACAGGCAGATTTGTGGTGGTGTATTTGGATGATATCCTCATCTACAGCAAGACCAAAGAGGAACATGTCAAGCATGTAGAAGCGGTTTTGAAGAGGCTTCATGAGGAGAAGCTATCTATCAACCTTGAGAAGTGTGACTTCTTCAAGCAAGAGTTGGTGTATCTAGGCTTTGTGGTGTCTAAAGGAACTTTGAAGATGGACAAGGAGAAAGTTACTGCTATCCTAAGTTGGCCTACACCTACCACATCTAGTGAGGTAAGAAGTTTCCACGGTTTGTCTCAATTTTATAGGAAGTTCATTAGGAACTTTAGTGGTATTTGTGCACCATTTCTTGATACCATAAAGGGGGGAGTCAAGGCCAAGTTTAGGTGGACTTTAGAGGCTAAAAAGTCATTTGATATGTTAAAAAAACAAGTAGCTACTCAACCCATCCTAAAATTGCCTAGCTTTGAAAAGTTGTTCACCTTAGAATGTGATGCAAGTGGCCTAGCAGTGGGTGGGGTGTTGAGTCAAGAAGGTAGACCAGTAGCCTTCTATAGTGAAAAGCTAAATGAGGCCAAGAAGAAATACTCATCCTATGATCTAGAATTGTATGCCTTAGTCCAGTGTCTTAGGTAGTGGAGACACTATTTGTTGCCAAAAGAATTTGTTGTGTTTACAGATAATCAAGCTCTTAGCTACATCAACACACAGGAGAAGTTGAGCAATAGGCACTTGAAGTGGATGGAATATTTGCAGGCCTTCACCTTTACAATCAAGCATAAGAAAGGACAAATGAACAAGGTTGCTGATGCATTAAGTAGAAGGGTTTTAACAGTCCAAGAGATTCAGCTCCATAGCATTGGAGTGGAGAGTTTTCAAAATCTTTACAAGAATGATGAGGACTTTGCTGAAGCCTATAAGGTATGCATGGATTTTGGAAACCACTTTCATAGCAGATTTTTAGAATACACTTTGCAAAATGGGTTGCTATTTAAGGGTAACCAGTTGTGTGTACCAAGAGGTTCCATGAGAGAGAACCTAATACAAGAGAAGCATAATGGCAGCTTGAGTGGGCATTTTGGTATCAGCAAGACAATAGAACTAGTGCAAAGGTTCTATTATTGGCCTAAATTGGTCAAAGATGTAACCAAGTATGTGGAGCAATGTATGGTGTGTATGAAGGAAAAAGGAGGAATGAGAAATGCAGGTCTTTACCAGCCCTTACCAATTCCTAGCAGACCATGGGATTGTGTAAGTATGGATTTCATTGTTGGTTTGCCTAAAACTAAGCAAGGGTATGATAGCATTTATGTTGTTGTTGATAGATTCAGTAGAATGGGACATTTCATTCCATGTAAGACAACTAATGATGCAAGTCATATAGCTCATTTGTTTTTCAAAGAGGTTGTAAGGATTCATGGACTTCCATTAAGCATTGTGTCGGATCGAGATGTGAAATTCATGAGTCACTTTTGGAAGACTTTATGGAAGAAGCTTGGCACTAACATGTCTTTTGGTTCAGCTTACCATCCTCAAACTGATGGTCAAACTGAGGTGGTTAATAGAACTTTAGGTAACCTTCTTAGGTGCCTAACTAAGGAGTATGGTCAGACTTGGGATGTTATCATCTCACAAGCAGAATATGCCTACAATGATAGCAAGAATAGGACTACCGGAAAGAGTCCTTTTGAAATTGTTTATGGCATGCACCCAAGAGGTGTGTGTGAACTAAGGTGTCTTGGAAACATGGATCAGATTAGTGGTCAAGCTGAAGACTTTGTACAAACCATGAAGGAGATTCAGGAGCAAGTCAAGAAGACTATTCAAGACAACACTCTAAAACTCAAAGCCAAGGTGGATGAAAAGAAGAAGGATGTTCAGTTTGCTGTTGGGGACTATGTGATGGTCCATTTGAACAAAGCAAGGCTTCAAAAAGGCATTCCTACTAAGTTACAGATGAAGAGGGTAGGGCCTTGCAAAATATTGGCTAAATATGGAGCAAATGCCTATAAGGTAGATTTACCTTCCGATTTGGGCATATCCCCTATTTTTAATGTGCAAGACTTGGTGGCATACAAATGTGACCCATCTCAGCTCAGTCCCGATGTTCATGAAGATCTTGAACTTGCTTCAACACCTACAAACAACAAGTTGGAGGTAGAAAAGGTGTTAGATTCAAGGGTAAAGAAGACTACAAGGCACAAGGTTTACATGGAACACCTCATCAAATGGAAGGAGAAACCAATTTCAGAGGCTACATGGGTTGCTGAGATAGAGTTCAAGAAGGTTGGCATACCTCTAGATTTGTTGCAAACCGATCCACCTTGAGTTCTTTGTTGGAGGGCGGAGTATGGTGCAGGAGCACCTAGGTAGGCTAAGTGTGAAACCTAGGTATTTCTTTATTTTTGGCTTGTAGTGATGCTAGCCACATCACTATTCTAATAATAGGTCCTATGTGGTCCTTAGGTGTGTTTAGGAGACTTGGCAAGACCCAAAGTGACCAAGTTGCTAGAAGTTGCCGACTATTGTCAACTAGGTGACTTAGGTCCGGAAAAGGCTAAAATGGTCTAGAAAGGTTTCAATGGCTTTGAATTGTTTATTTGAAGTCATTTTATGCATATTATATGTCTACTTTGTTTTGTGCCAAATTTGGAGGTCTAACTCCATGTAGAACAAAAGTTGCTGAAATGTTGTCATGTTGTCATGACAACATTTTCTTGCAAAAAGCAACTTTTTGGCATTTGTGTGTTTAGAACATCCTAACTATTTAGAACAGTTATGGAACTGATGGAGGAGCCTGTAAAACTGTGAGGATAGCCATTTTTCAGGGGGTTGGACAAGTTGGTTTTGCATTTTTGTACGAATTGAGCAAGTATTTTGTGGCCGGTTTTATGCATTTGAAGGCATTTTTAATAGAGGAGGATTGAATGGCCTGATTTTTGTGTTGGAAAAGTTCTGAAATATTGTTTTTAATCTTTTTGTAGTGTTGGTTTGATCATTTTAATTCGTTTGCATTAGTGTAGAAAAATCTTTTTGTTCTTGGCAAGTTGCTGATCTGAACAGGGCTGCACTTAGAAAATGGGATCTTAGGGCCACTTCCCACCATTGGAAACCTCTGGTATTTTTGGATTTGGAACTAGGATCCATGTACATTATGTATCAAGAAGGAGGGCCCTTGAAAGCATCAGAAAGCATTTTTAAGGTGATGTCCTAGGCAAGCCAAATGCAACTTGGCTAGGAATCACAGTTGGAAAATGAGTTATGGAGAGGATTGAGTGTACAAATACCTTAATCTGGCTGCACAACGAGCAATGAGAAGGTCTAACCTTGCTCCAGTCCAAAGGAGAGGTCTTGGAAAGGTGTCTAAGGTGGTTTTCCATCACAACAGCGATAAAGCACTTGAAATCCTCATTTTTGGCATAAAATTGTACTTTCATTGTACAGAAAGTTTGGAGGCTAGAAAATTACAGAATCTTGAAGTATTCTAAAAAGGGTATCCAAAAATATAATTTTTTTGTAGGGTTGTTAAGAAGTTTTTCAAGAAATCTTGTTTCCAGCTATTTAGGAGGGCTAATTCCTAGTAGCCTTTTTGGAGCAATTTCGTGTATCTTCCCTAGTAGATTGAATGCGCCTATGAAATCAGCATTGTTTAGGGTCATGGATGTTAGGAGTCTAAAAAAACCCTAGATAAAGAACTGGTACCCTTGGAGCTATAGATGGACTTGAGGGTTAATAGCAGACTGGAGCCGGCTAGTAAGAAATTTGATGTTACTTTGTTGGTGTACCCCCAACTGAAGGATTAGGATCTCTTGAGCAAGGTCCTAGTAATTATAGGGTGTGAAGAAGCCCTAGTGGGTCTAGTGAATGACCTAAGGTAGCCCTGAGAGAGAGCTTGGGGTTTGGAAGCAAGGTTGTGGTGTTACATCAGACTCTCATCTCTTCATTTTGAAAGGTTGAATGAGAATTTGCATCGAATTGTTGCTAGAATTCATACTCACATTTGCTTATATTCACATACGCAAAGATCAAGTCTGATTAAAAATTGACCAGATTTAACCACGGTTGACTTGAGTTGACAAGTTTCGAAAAGAATTTTTAAATAATTAAACAAAATTATTTAATTAAATTGAGTACTTACTTCTAATTAATTAAACAAAGTTATTTAATTAAATGAGAAGCCATTCCTAATTAATTAAATGAAGTTATTTAAGTAAATAAGAAAAGTGTCTCTAATTAATTAAAGATTATTTAATTAAATAGAAAAAGTAATTATGAGAGCATATCTCATTTTAATTTGAGTTAACAGATTTAATTTGAGTAAAATAAGGAGTTAACTGATTCAATTTGAGTAAAAAAAGGAGTTAACTGATTTAACTCATTTTTTATAAATAGTGAACTGGAAATTTCCCTTTTTGAACTGATGAGATATTTTGTTGAAATATTTAATTTACTAAAATGAGATATGCTCTCATAATTACTTTTTCTATTTAATTAAATAATCTTTAATTAATTAGAGACACTTTTCTTATTTAATTAAATAACTTCATTTAATTAATTAGGAATGGCTTCTCATTTAATTCAATGACTTTGTTTAATTAATTAGAAGTAAGTACTCCATTTATTTAAATAATTTTGTTTAATTATTTTAAAATTCTTTTCGAAACTAGTCAACTCAAGTCAATCGTGGTTAAATCTGGTCAACTTTTGGTCAAACTTGATCTTTGCATATGTGAATATGACCAAATGTGAGTATGAATTCCATCAACAATTTGATGCAAATTCTCATTCAACCTTTCAAAATGAAGAGATGAAGGTCTCTTAAATAGACTTTCTTAGAATTCATCAACGGTTGAGATCAATTTCTATCAACCATCAGGATTAAATGTGAAGTTCAGTCATAAAGGGAGTTCAGTCATAAAGGGAGATTTCCAAATTAAAGGGAGTTAACAGATTTAAGTTGAGTAAAATAAGGAGTTAACTGATTCAATTCGAGTATAAAAATGAGTTAACTGGTTTAACTCATTTTTGATCAATAGTAAATTGAAAATTTTTGTTTTTGAATTGAAGAGAGATTTTGTTGAAATTTTTAATTTAATAAAATAAGATATGCTCTTATAATTACTTTTTCTATTTAATTAAATAATGTTTAATTAATTAGAGACACTTTTCTTATTTAATTAAATAACTTCATTTAATTAATTAGGAATGGCTTCTCATGTAATTAAATAACTTTGTTTAATTAATTATAAGTAAGTACTCCATTTAATTAAATAATTTCGTTTAATTATTTTTAAATTCTTTTCAAAACAAGTCAACTCAAGTCAATCGTGGTTAAATCTGGTCAACTTTTGGTGAAACTTGATATTTGCGTATGTGAATATGAGCAAATGTGAGTATGAATTCCAGCAACAATTTGATGCAAATTCTCATTCAACATTTCAAAATGAAGAGATGAGGGTCTCTTAAATAGACTTTCCTAGAATTCATCAACGGTTGAGATCGATTTCAATCAACGATCAGGATTAGAGGTGAAGTTCAGTCATAAAGGGATATTTCCAAATTAAAGATAGTTAACAGATTTAATTTGAGTAGAATAAGGAGTTAATTGATTCAATTTGAGTACAAAAAAGAGTTAATTGATTTAACTCATTTTTTATCAATAGTGAACTAGAAATTTCCCTCTTTCAACTGAAAAGAGATTTTGTTGAGATATTTAATTTAATAAAATGAGATATGCTCTCATAACTACTTTTTCCATTTAATTAAATAATCTTTAATTAATTATAGACACTTTTCTTAATTAATTAAATAACTTTATTTAATTAATTAGGAATGGCTTCTCATTTAATTAAATGACTTTGTTTAATTAATTAGAAGTAAGTACTCAATTTAATTATTATTTCAAATTTCTTTTCAAAATTAGTCAACTGAAGTCAATTGTGCTAAAATCTGGTCAACTTTTGGTCAAACTTGATCTTTGCATATGTGAATATGAGCAAATGTGACTATATATTTTAGCAACAATTCGATGCAAACTCTCATTCAACCTTTCAAAATGAAGAGATGATGGTCTCTTAAATAGACTATCCTGGAATTGATCAACGGTTGAGATCGATTTCAATCAATAGTCAGGATTAAAGGTGAAGTTTAGTCATAAAGAGAGATTTTTAAATTAAAGGGAGTTAATGAATTGAATTTGATTAAAATAAGGAGTTAACAGATTCAATTGGAGTAGAAAAAGCAGTTAACTGATTTAACTCATTTTTTATCAATAGTGAACTGGAAATTTTCATTTTTGAATTGAAGAGAGATTTTGTTGAGATATTTAATTTACTAAAATGAAATATGCTCTCATAATTACTTTTTCTATTTAATTAAATAATCTTTAATTAATTAGAGACACTTTTCTTATTTAATTAAATAACTTCATTTAATTAATTAGGAATGGCTTCTCATTTAATTAAATGACTTTGTTTAATTAATTAGAAGTAAGTACTCCATTTAATTAAATAATTTCGTTTAATTATTTCAAAATTCTTTTCGAAACTAGTCAACTCAAGTCAATCATGGTTAAATCTGGTCAATTTTTGGTCAAACTTGATATTTGCGCATGTGAATATGAGCAAATGTGAGTATGAATTTCAGCAACAACTTGATGCAAATTCTCATTCAACCTTTCAAAATGAAGAGATGAGGGTCTCTTAAATAGACTTTTTTGGAATTCATCAACGGTTGAGATCGATTTCAATCAACGGTCAGGATTAAAGGTGAAGTTCAGACATAAAGGGAGATTTCCAAATTAAAGGGAGTTAACAGATTTAATTTGAGTAAAATAAGGAGTTAACTGATTCAATTTCAGTAGAAAAAGGAGTTAATTGATTTAACTCATTTTTTATCAATAGTGAACTGAAACTTTCCTTTTTTCAACTGAAAAGAGATTTTGCTGAGATATTTAATTTAATAAAATGAGATATGCTCTCATAATTACTTTTTCTATTTAATTAAATATTGTTTAATTAATTAGAGACACTTTTCTTATTTAATTAAATAACTTCATTTAATTAATTTGGAATGGCTTCTCATTTAATTAAATAGCTTTTTTTAATTAATTAGAAGTAAGTACTCCATTTAATTAAATAATTTCGTTTAATTATTTAAAAATTCTTTTCGAAACTGGTCAACTCAAGTCAACCATGGTTAAATCTGGTCAACTTTTGGTCAAAATTGATCTTTGTGTATGTGAATATCAGCAAATGTGAGTATGAATTCCAGCAACAATTCGATGCCAATTCTCATTCAACCTTTCAAAATGAAGAGATGAGGGTGTCTTAAATAGAGTTTCGTGGAATTCATCAACGGTTGAGATCGATTTCAATCAATGGTCAGGATTAAAGGTGAAGTTCAGTCATAAAGGGAGATTTCCAAATTAAAGGGAGTTAACAGATTTAATTTGAGTAAAATAAGGAGTTAACTGATTCAATTTGAGTAGAAAAAGGACTCAACTGATTTAACTCATTTTTTATCAATAGTGAACTGGAAATTTCCCTTTTTGAACTGAAGAGATATTTTTTTAAGATATTTAATTTAATAAAATGAGATATGCTCTCATAATTACTTTTTCTATTTAATTAAATAATCTTTAATTAATTAGAGACACTTTTCTTATTTAATTAAATAACTTCATTTAATTAATTAAGAATGGCTTCTCATTTATTTAAATAACTTTTTTTAATTAATTAGAAGTAATTACTCCATTTAATTAAATAATTTCGTTTAATTATTTCAAACTTCTTTTTGAAACTAGTCAACTCAATTCAACCATGGTTAAATCTGGTCAACTTTTGGTCAAACTTGATCTTTGCGTATGTGAATATGAGCAAATGTGAGTATGAATTTCAGCAACAATTCGATGCAAATTCTCATTCAATGTTTCAAAATGAAAAGATGAGGGTCTCTTAAATAGACTTTCCTAGAATTCATCAATGGTTGAGATCGATTTCAATCAACGGTCAAGATGAAAGGTGAAGTTCAGTCATAAAGGGAGATTTCCAAATTAAAGGGAGTTAACGGATTTAATTTGAGTAAAATAAGGAGTTAACTGATTGAATTTGAGTAGAAAAAGGAGTTAACTAATTTAACTCATTTTTTATCAATACTAAACTGGAAATTTCTCTTTTTGAACTGAAGAGAGATTTTGTTGAGATATTTAATTTAATAAAATGAGATATGCTCTTATAATTACTTTTTCTATTTAGTTAAATAATCTTTAATTAATTATAGACACTTTTCTTATTTAATTAAATAACTTCATTTAATTAATTAGGAATGACTTCTCATTTAATTAAATGACTTTGTTTAATTAATTAGAAGTAACTACTCCATTTAATTAAATAATTTCGTTTAATTATTTTAAAATTCTTTTCAAAACTAGTCAACTTAAGTCAACCATAGTTAAATATGGTCAACTTTTGGTCAAACTTGATCTTTGTGTATGTGAATATGAGCAAATGCGAGTATGAATTTCAACAACAATTCGATGCAAATTCTCATTCAACCTTTCAAAATGAAGAGTTGAGGGTCTCTTAAATAGAATTTCCTGGAATTCATCAACGTTCAGGATTAAAGGTTAAGTTCAGTCATAAAGGGAGATTTCCAAATTAAAGGGAGTTAACAGATTTAATTTGAGTAAAATAAGGAGTTAACTGATTCAATTTGAGTTGAAGAAGGAGTTAACTGATTTAACTCATTTTTTATCAATAGTGAACTGGAAATTTCCCTTTTTGAACTGAAGAGAGATTTTGTTGAGATATTTAAGTTACTAAAATGAGATATACTCTCATATTTACTTTTTCTATTTAATTAAATAATCTTTAATTAAATAGAGACACTTTTCTTATTTAACTGAATAACTTCATTTAATTAATTAAGAATGGCTTCTGATTTAATTAAATGACTTTGTTTAATTAATTAGAAGTAAGTACTCCATTTAATTAAATAATTTCGTTTAATTATTTCAAAATTCTTTTCGAAACTAGTCAACTCAAGTCAACCATGGTTAAATCTGGTCAACTTTTGGTGAAACTTGATCTTTGCGTATGTAAATATGAGCAAATGTGAGTATGAATTCCAGCAACAATTCGATGCAAATTCTCATTCAACCTTTCAAAATGAAGAGATGAGGGTCTCTTAAATAGACTTTCTTGGAATTTGACAATGGTTGAGATCGGTTTCAATCAGCGGTCAGGATTAAAGGTGAAGTTCAGTCATAAAGGAAGATTTCCAAATTAAAGGGAGTTAACAGATTTAATTTTAGTAAAATAAAGGAGTTAACTGATTCAATTTGAGTAGAAAAAGGAGTTAACTCATTTAACTCATTTTTGATCAATAGTGAACTGAAAATTTCCCATTTTGAACTAAAGAGAGATTTTGTTCAGATATTTAATTTAATAAAATGAGATATGCTCTCATAATTACTTTTTCTATTTAATTAATTAGAGACACTTTTCTTATTTAATTAAATAACTTCATTTAATTAATTAGGAATGGCTTCTCATTTAATTAAATAACTTTGTTTAATTAGTTAGTAGTAAATACTCCATTTAATTAAATAATTTTGTTTAATGATTTCAAAATTCTTTTCGAAACTTGTCAACTCAAGTCAACTGTGGTTAAATCTGATCAACTTTTGGTCAAACTTGATCTTTGCGTATGTGAATATGAGCAAATGTGAGTATGAATTCCAGCAACAATTCGATGCAAATTCTCATTCAACCTTTCAAAATGAAGAGACGAGGGTCTCTTAAATAGACTTTCCTAGAAATCATCAACGGTTGAAATCAATTTCAATTAGCAGTCAGGATTAAAGGTGAAGTTCAGTCATAAAGGGAGTTTTTCAAATTAAAGGGAGTTAACAGATTTAATTTGAGTAAAATAAGGAGTTAACTGATTCAATTTGAGTAGAAAAAGGAGTTAACTAATTTAACTCATTTTTTATCAATAGTGAACTAGAAATTTTTTCTTTTTGAACTGAAGAGAGATTTTGTTGAGTTATTTAATTTAATAAAATGAGATATGCTCTCATAGTTACTTTTTCTATTTAATTAAATAATCTATAATTAATTATAGACACTTTTCTTATTTAACTAAATAACTTCATTTAATTAATTAGGAATGGCTTAATTAAATAACTTTGTTTAATTAATTAAAAGTAATTACTTTATTTAAACAAATAATTATGTTTAATTATTTCAAAATTCTTTTCAGAACTAGTCAACTCAAGTGTGAGGCCTCGCCCTGACCCTTCATAGCCTTATTTGTTATTTTATTATTTTGACACTCACGACTCGAGATGTCGAGACATTAACTGATACTTAGAACATATTATATTATTTCATGTTATGTGATGTTACTTTCAAATATATTGATGTTTTTCATCTAATGTTTTATGTATATGTATGTTGATGAAATCGGTAAATGTGCGATTGATACTTTGATTTAAGAGATTTTTTTTTTATGGTTAAGAATTAAGTAAGATGAAAGAAACCCTGATTGATGTATGTTTCAATTTATGTGAATTTCTAATATGTATATATGTATATGTGATTTTTGGGACTACTGATGTGTGTAATGAGTGTGCAGATATTTTAGTCGAGGAAACCGACGGAGAAACAGAACTGATCTCTATGTGGTAATTTTTGAAACCTTGTTGTTCGTAATTCACGTATTGTACTGTGAGATGTATGTATGTATCTTCATTGTTCAGTGAATGTTAATGTTTGTAATTATGTTCTTTTAGTGTCGCTTGACACTCGTAAATTGTTTATGTGATTCAGTGTGTTGTTTAGGGTTAGTTGTTTAACCTTTGGACCCAAGTTGGTTTAGTTGGTGTCAGTTTGCTAATTGGGTTCTTAATCAAGGTTAGTCATCCCTTAATCCAAATTAGTGTTTAATCTACAATGTTAGAATAGTTAGATGGTCCTATTTGATTCCTAGATTTTGTTTGACTCTAAACCTCTTTCCTAAGGCTTAAAACTTGATATAATTATACCTAAAGAGTATGGATATGGGTTAGGGATCTTTTCCAACCCCTAAGCCCCTTTTATTGACTTTTGAGGTCACTCAAAAAGTCTCTTTTTGCCTTTGTGCAAAAATTGACCATGGTTATCTTGAGTTACCTCACCTCATCTCCACTTAGGGTTTAACCATAGTGTAGGTTGAGTTAGGAGTTTCTAAAATTGCTAGTGGGTGGGGGTAGTTATTGAGCCCTTGGGTGGTTGAGTTGGAGGCCTATTTAGAGGTCCTTCTTGGACTTGTGGAGGTTGTTATCCAATCTCTACATTTAGAGAGGAGTTCTTGAAGATTGAGGCAAGTAAAGGGAAGCTCTACTCAAACTTTTTCATTTCCATTACCTCTTTATGAAGGTTGGAATTCTCATCTCCCTTATTCAAATTTCTTTCTAGTTTCATGCTTATGCTACCTAGTTGTTGTTTCAATGTTTGTATGGTTGTGGGTATGTTGGGAAGATTTGAAAACCATGCTATTTTGGATGATTTCGTTTCATGTTTTTGTTGCAATTTTGAGATTTTTTTCTTGCATAGGTGTTTTGGTATTACTCACCCTTGGAGAGGGCAGAAGTGACCAATTTTGGGAAAGGTCTGTTTATTCAGACTCCAACCAGTGTGGTGTCTCTTCTCAGGATGAGAAGAGGGAGAAAGGGTAGGGTGTTATGGGCCCCTACCTATCAGCACAAACCTTGTATGATTATGGTATGTTGAAATGGAAGAACGGAAGTTCTTGGTATATAGCCCCGATTGGGCATCTGTTTGGTGTTGTGCTCGACTTCTCCTGGTTGGAAGAATCCACCTTTCCCTTGTTTTGATTCATTTTGAATCCTATTGTGTAAACTTTGTATGATTATGCATGTTTGATTTGTTTCTTGGTCATGCTTGTTATCACCTGATCAGATTTTGTTTCCTCCTCGGTTCGTAGAAATGTGTTACAAAATTGTATATGGAACCCTTATTGAAGGTCATGAAGGAAATTTCATTTAAGTGTTGTAATTCAGGATTGAAATCCTATGTAAATTGTATCTCAAAACATTGTTGGATTGGCAACGAAGCCAGGTTTTCTTCCTGGTTCTTTCCCGGCTGAGCCTTTGAATCAGGTTAGCCAATAAAATAATGGTTGAGTATATTTTCTTCTTATAAGATTTAATCATAATGTTCAGTTGTATGGATGCTCATCAAAATAGGATGAATAATAGATAAAGAAAAAGATGATGGAAATCTCCTTGCATTGTTCTCATGTGATTTTAAAATAAATAAATTTGTATATATAGGTGAGAAATTAGAATCATAGATAATGTCTTGAATTGTGATATTTCAAGTTTTTAATTTATTAATGAAGAGAAATTTGATATGATGAAACTTCCAAGTTGATGTATAAGTATTGGATGAATTAGGATTCCTAATTTGAGAACTCAAATTATCTCTTCTTTGTTAAATTTCCTTATGAATAAATCATTTGGACTAAGAGATTATGGATCTCCTTGAATTTTTAAAGCATGAACACACACCTTGAATATAGTATGATTGATAAAACTTAGATTATTGGAGAGAAGGAGAAATTATAAACCTTGTTTTCATCTGTGTTAGTATGTTTTTTAGGATTCATGTAATCCTTAGGTAAGAGTATACTCTTAAGATAATATAAATATAGCAAAGTAATATGCCAACACTTAGTCTAAAATGGGCTTTAAAAAAAATTGCATCTCCAGGAGTGAAAAACCTCTTTGGAAAATACATGGAGAAAAATTAAATTCCTTCTTGGACCACAGAGAATATTCTCTGTATTATTCATTTGACTTGCAATTGAAATCTAATATTACTTCATATAAAAAGAATATAAATCAATCACCTTTGAAAATTGAAAGTAATTCAATACATGGTTGTTGTTAATCTTCAACCACAAAAATTTTGCATTAATCCTTAGAAGCTAGGAGGCAAAGCTAGCCTGGGACTCTATGTTCTTTTCAAATTCTAAACCATTATGAAATTCAAACTCTATCCACTTAATTAACTTTTGTCTTACCTTTTTCCTCTAACCCTAAGGCCTAGGCGTGGGCAAGGTACTGTGGTCAGCATGCCACATAAGGCATGTCATGTCTTGGGAGAGCAAGTATAGTTTTTTTTTAATTTTAAAATTAATCTTTCCTTCATTGCTCACCACCCACCTTTTTCCCTTTCCCCATGTTTCCACTTGGGGTTTCGCTGCCTTCACTCACGCAGGGGGACATGAAGGGGGAGACAAGGCCTGCAACGCTCAGACCTTGAGCAGCGTGCAGGTCTTGGGAAGTGGGGTGGGGCACGTTGGGTTAGGGGTGGGAAATAGTTGTTAAGGGGGGGTTAAGAGTTAAGTTAGCAGTGTTAAGGGTTAGTGGTAGGTTTAGGTTAGTTTAGGTGTGTTAGTAATGATAGTTTTTTTGTTTAAATTGTTATTTATAGATTTAAATTTTTTATTAGTATTAGTGTTAGGATTAGTTTTAGTTTAGTATAGGGATTAAGTTAATTTAATATTTAAGTTGTGAGTATATTTTATGTAGGGTTAGCATTAGAATTTGTGGTAGTTTCAATTAGATTTTAATAAGGTTTTATTTTAGCTTTAGATTAATAAGATTTTAGTTTAATGTTTTTTTTTTTAATTTGATAATATTAGCGGTATTCAAAGTATGTTAGAATATTTGTGTTACTTTAAAGTTTTTGTTTTAAAGTTAGTTATAAATTAAGTTAGTTTAGTGTTAAATTAAAACTAAATGTATTATAGTTCAAATTTTAAATTTGTTAGTATTTTTAAATATTTATGGTAATATAATTTAGTTGCGAATATAGTTTAAATTTAGTGTTAATTAAATTTGGTATTTGATTTGTGATTGTAATAGAATTATAACGATAAGTTTAGATTTGTTATGAATTTAGTATCATGTTAAATTAATATAAATTCATAGGTTCTATCATCATTTAAATTTTTGTAACTTTAGTTCTATACAAATATGATTTTAAACTAGTTTAAATGTATTATTGATTTATATTTAGCTAGTGGTTATTTATTTGATTAAGTGTATTTAGTTAAGTTTTTGGATGAGTAATTAAGTTTATATGTCTTTCCTTAAATTTTAGTTAGTAATGATTATAAATTTAAAATGCTTAGCAAATTTTTATATATTTTCTTCCTTAGCATTTTGAGCTTAAGATGTAATGTAGAGAACCTGTACCTGAAATGTTATCTCAATCATTTCAACTTAGAGAACTTTAATTAATAATTATAATTTTAAAAAAAAAATTGTGTGTTTTTGCCCTCATAGTTTGGGCATGACATTTTGGTATCAGAGCCCATGTTTCAACACTAGGAACCTTAAACCCTTACGCTTCTGAAAACTTAAAACTAAACATTAAATTGTGTAGGATGCCTCTTGTTACTCGAAGCAACCCACGAGGCAGAGGTCATAGGGCGAGAGGTGGTAGAGCAGGACAGGGGGATGGACCACCTCCACCACCTCCACCTCCACCACCACTGAACCCAAACCAAGACATTATAGATGCACTCCAAACTTTGATCGGTGTAGTTCAATAGAGAGTAGTACCTGTGGTTCATCCAGTTCAACAGATTCCAGTAGTGGAAGCAGAGGGACCTAGAGGAGGCAGGCCTAGAGGCAGAGAGAGGACTAGGAGTCCCCCACCAAGACAGTGAGAGCGACAGGATGAGCATGAAGGTGAGTCAATACACCAGAGAGGACCCCCACTTGTCAGACCTCCTAGACATATAGGAGATGATATCAGGGAATTGATTTGACTTGGGCCACAATTATTTACTAGTTCTACTAAGGGGACAGTAGCAAAGGCATGGTTGTAGAGCTTATAGTGGTGCTTTGGATTACGACCCTATGGGAGTAATCTAAAGGCATGCCTAGCAGTTCATCAGTTGAGAGGGGATGCCTCCAATTGGTGGCATCAGGAGGAGATCATAGGTGGAGTGAGGATGGATACCCTCACATGGGAATCATTCCTAGAAAGATTCTGAGAGAGGTACTTGTCAGAGCATTTCTGACAGAAACAGATAGAGGAGTTCCATTCTCTTTATCAGAGAGGCCTTATAGTGGCTCAGTATGAGACTAGGTTTCTCGAGCTCCTTCCTTATGTGGAATACATGAAGGACGAGAAACTATGAGTATATCACTTTATCATGGATTTGAATTTATCACTTCAGGGTCCAGTTCAGATGGCCTTCCCTACCACCTTCAGACAGGTAATGGAGATAACATTAGTGGCAGAGGATACTCGAGGTAGATAGGAATCACGGGATTGGTCTCAGAACCAAAATTCTACCCGACAGAAACCCCCTTGGAAAGGGAATCAGAGCTATACACCAGGGTCCTCTAAGGGCCAACAGTCTCAGCAGTAGTAGGTACTCTCACAGGGTTACTAGGGCTCTGAGCCCAGGCAGTGCCAGTCACAGTAGGATCAGAAAGCACATATCCCAAAGTCACAGTCAGTGCAGACTTAGCAGTCTTCCAGGGGTGGATACAGTGGGTCTAGCAGGTTAGGGGGCCCACAGCAGTCTGGATCACAAGATACATGATCTTATACCCAAGGGCCATGCTACACTTGTGGTGGCATGGGTCACATAGCTAGAGAGTGTTCACAGGGATAGTCACCCAGTGGTCAGGGAGGGGCTTTTTCAGAGCCGATAGTTGGAGACATGGGAAGGTTCCACAGAGTTTTTGCAGTGGTTGACAACTGCTAGATTGAGCATCAGGGAACAATTATTGAGGCAGCAGGTGGAGTTGGTCGGCCAGTTAGCTCTAGAGACTATCCATATTATTGCCCAATAGACCCTAGCTCCTCAAGGTCGACAGCTAGACCAAGCTAGAGTTTAGTGGGAATGTTGCGATGAGGTCACGAATTCTTGGGATGATGCAGCACGAATGCGATCTCAATACCCTTGTCTTTTGATGAATTCTAGGAGGAAGTTCATGCCTAGTGGGGGAGGATGTGAGGCTTCGCCTCGATCCTTCATAGCCTTAGTTGTTATTTTATCATTTTGACACTCACAACTCAAGATGTCAAAAAATTATTTGATACTTAGAAAATATTATATTATTTCATGTTATGTGATGTTACTTTAAGATATATTGATGTTTGTCATCTAATGTTTTATGTATATGTATGTTGATGAAATCGGTAAATGTACGATTGATACTTTGATTTAAGAGATTTTTTTTTAATGGTTAAGAATAAGTAAGATGAAAGAAACCATGATTGATGTATGTTTCAATTTATGTGAATTTCTAATAAGTGTATATGTACATGTGATTTTTGGGACTACTGATGTGTGCAATGAGTGTGCAGATATTTTACTTGAGGAAACTGATGGAGGAACAGAACTGATCTCTATGTGCTAATTTTTGAAACCTTGTTGTTCGTAATTCACGTATTGTATTGTGAGATGTATGTATTGTTCGTAAAATGAGATAGGCTCTCATAATTAATTTTTCTATTTAATTAAATAATCTTTAATTAATTAGAGACACTTTTCTTATTTAATTAAATAACTTCATTTAATTAATTAGGAATGGCTTCTCATTTAATTAAATAACTTTGTTTAATTAATTAGAAGTAAGTACTCAATTTAATTAAATAATTTCATTTAATTATTTCAAAAAAAATTTGAATTTAGTCAACTCAAGTCAACTGTGGTTAAATCTGGTCAACTTTTGGTCAAACTTGATCTTTGCGTATGTGAATATGAGCAAATGTGAGTATGAATTCAAGCAAAAATTCGATTCAAATTCTCATTCAACCTATCAAAATGAAGAGATGAGGATCTCTTAAATAGACTTTCCTGGAATTCCTCAACGGTTGAGATTGATTTCAATCAACGGTCAAGACTAAAGGTGTATTTCAGTCATAAAGGGAGATTTCCAAATTAAAGGGAGTTAACAAATTTTATTTGAGTAAAATAAGGATTTAACCGATTCAATTTGAGTAGAAAAAGGAGTTAACTGATTTAAATCATTTTTGATCAATAGTGAACTGAAAATTTCTCTTTTTGAACTGAAGAGAGATTTTGTTGAGATATTTAATTTAATAAAATGAGATACGCTCTCATAATTAATTTTTTTATTTAATTAAATAATCTTTAATTAATTAGAGACACTTTTCTTACTTAATTAAATAACTTCATTTAATTAATTTGGAATGGCTTCTCATTTAATTAAATAACTTTGTTTAATTAATTAGAAGTAAGTACTCTATTTAATTAAATAATTTTGTTTAATTATTTCAAAATTCTTTTCGAAATTAGTCAACTCAAGTCAACCATGGTTAAATATGGTCAACTTTTGGTCAAACTTCATCTTTGCGTATGTGAATATGAGCAAATCTGAGTATGAATTCTAGCAACAAATCGATACAAATTCTCCTTCAACCTTTCAAAATGAAGAGATGAGGGTCTCTTAAATAGACTTTCTTAGAATTCATCAACGGTTGAGATTGATTTCAATCAACGGTCAGGATTAAAAGTGAAGTTCAGTCATAAAGGGAGATTTTCAAATTAAAGGGAGTTAACAGATTTAATTTGAGTAAAATAAGGAGTTAACTGATTCAATTTGAGTAGAAAAAAGAGTTAAGTGATTTAATTCATTTTTTATCAATAGTGAACTGAAAATTTCCCTTTTTGAACTGAAGAGAGATTTTCTTGAGATATTTAATTTAATAAAATGAGATATGCTCTCAAATTACATTTTCTATTTAATTAAATAATCTTTAATTAATTAGAGACACTTTTCTTATTTAATTAAATAACTTCATTTAATTAATAAGGAATCCCTTCTCATTTAATTAAATAACTTTGTTCAATTAATTACAAGTAAGTACTCCATTTAATTAAATAATTTTGTTTAATTATTTCAAAATTCTTTTAGAAACTAGTCAACTCAAGTCAACCATAGTTAAATTTGGTCAGCTTTTGGTCAAACTTCATCTTTGCATATGTGAATATGAGCAAATGTGAGTATGAATTCCAACAACAATTCGATGCAAACTCTCATTCAACCTTTCAAAATGAAGAGATGAGAGCCTCTTAAATAGACTTTCCTGGAATTCATCAACGGTTGAGATCGATTTCAATCGACGGTCAGGATTAAAGGTGAAGTTCAGTCATAAAGGGAGATTTTCAAATAAAAGGGAGTTAACGGATTTAATTTGAGTAAAATAAGGAGCTAATTGATTCAATTTGAGTAGAAAAAGGAGTTAAACTGATTCAACTCATTTTCGATCAATAGTGAACTGGAAATTTCCCTTATTGAACTGAAGAGAGATTTTGTTGAGACATTTAATTGAATAAAATAAGATATGCTCTCATAATTACTTTTTCTATTTAATTAAATAATCTTTTATTAATTATAGACACTTTTCTTATTTAATTCAATAACTTCATTTAATTAATTAGGAATGGCTTCTAATTTAATTAAATGACTTTGTTTAATTAATTAGAAGTACTCCATTTAATTAAATAATTTTGTTTAATTATTTCAAAATTCTTTTCAAAACTAGTCAACTCAAGTCAACCGTGGTTAAATCTGATCAAATTTTGGTCAAATTTGATATTTGCGTATGTGAATATGAGCAAATGTGAGTATCAATTCTAGCAACAATTCGATACAAATTCTCATTCAACCTTTCAAAATGAAGAGATGAGCGTCTCTTAAATAGACTTTCTTAGAATTCATCAACAGTTGAGATCGATTGCAATCAACGATGAGGATGAAAGGTGAAGTTCAGTCATAAAGGGAGATTTCCAAATTAAAGGAAGTTAACATATTTAATTTGAGTAAAATAAGGAGTTAGCTAATTCAATTTGAGTAGCAAAAGGAGTTAACTGATTTAACTCATTTTTTATCAATAGTGAACTGAAAATTTCCTTTTTTGAACTGAAGAGAGATTTTGTTGAGATATTTAATTTACTAAAATGAGATATGCTCTCATAATTTCTTTTTCTATTTAATTAAATAATCTTTAATTAATTAGAGACAGATTTCTTATTTAATTAAATAACTTCATTTAATTAATTAGGAATGGCTTCTCATTTAATTAAATAACTTTTTTTAATTAATTAGAAGTAAGTACTCCATTTAATTAAATAATTTTGTTTAATTATTTCAAAATTCTTTTCGAAACTAGTCAACTCAAGTCAACCGTGGTTTAATCTGGTAAACTTTTGGTCAAACTTGATCTTTGCGTATGTGAATATGAGCAAATGTGAGTATGAATTCCAGCAACAATTCGATGCAAATTCTCATTCAACCTTTCAAAATGAAGAGATGAGTGTCTCTTAAATAGACTTTCCTGGAATTCATCAACGTTAGAGATCGATTTCAATCAACAGTAAGGATTAAAGGTGAAGTTTAGTCATAAAGCGAGATTTCCAAATTAAAGAGAGTTAACAGATTTAATTTTAGTAAAATAAGGAGTTAACTGATTCAATTTGAGTAGAAAATGGAGTTAATTGATTTAACTCATTTTTGATCAATAGTGAACTAGAAATTTCCTTTTTTGAACTGAAGAGAGATTTTGTTGAGATATTTAATTTAATAAAATGAGATATGCTCTCATAATTACCTTTTCTATTGAATTAAATAATTTTGAATTAATTAGAGACACTTTTCTTATTTAATTAAATAACTTCATTTAATTAATTAGGAATGGCTTCTCATTTAATCAAATAACTTTGTTTAATTAATTAGAAGTAAGTACTCCATTTAATTAAATAATTTCGTTTAATTATTTCAAAATTATTTTTGAAACTAGTCAACTCAAGTCAACTGTGGTTAAATCTGGTAAACTTTTTTGTCAAACTTGATCTTTGCGTATGTGAATATGAGCAAATGTGAGTATGAATTCCAGCAACAATTCGATTCAAATTATCATTCAACCTTTCAAAATGAAGAGATGAAGGTCTCTTAAATAGACTTTCCTATAATTCATCAACGATTGAGATCGATTTCAATCAACAGTCAGGATTAAAGGTGAATTTCTGTCATAAAGGGAGATTTCAAAATTAAAGGGAGTTAATAGATTTAATTTGAGTAAAATAAGGAGTTAACTGATTCAATTTGAGTAGAAAATGGAGTTAATTGATTTAACTCTTTTTTTATCAATAGTGAACTAGAAATTTCCGTTTTTGAACTGAAGAGAGATTTTGTTGAGATATTTAATTTAATTAAATGATATATGCTCTCATAATTACCTTTTCTATTGAATTAAATAATCTTTAATTAATTAGAGACAATTTTCTTATTTAATTAAATAAGTTCATTTAATTAATTAGGAATGGCTTCTCATTTAATTAAATAACTTTGTTTAATTAATTAGAAGTAATTACTTCATTTAATTAAACAATTTCGTTTAATTATTTCAAATTTTTTTTCGAAACTAGTCAACTCAAGTCAACTGTGGTTAAATCTGGTCAACTTTTGGTCAAGCTTGATCTTTGCGTATGTGAATATGAACAAATGTTAGTATGAATTCTAGCAAAAATTCGATGCAAATTCTCATTCAAACTTTCAAAATGAAGAGATAAGGGTCTCTTGAATAGACTTTCCTAGAATTCATCAACGGTTGAGATCGATTTCAATCAATGGTCAGGATTAAAGGTGATGTTTAGTCATAAAAGGAGATTTCCAAATTAAAGGGAGTTAAAAGATTTAATTTGAGTAAAATAAGGAGTTAATTGGTTCAATTTGAGTATAAAAAGGAGTCAACTAATTTAACTCATTTTTCATCAATAGTGAACTGGAAATTTTCCTTTTTGAAATGAAGAGAGATTTTGTTGAGATATTTAATTTAATAAAATGAGATATGCTCTCATAATTACTTTTTCTATTTAATTAAATAATCTTTAATTAATTAGAGACACTTTTCTTATTTAATTAAATAACTTTATTTAATTAATTAGGAATGGCTTCTCATTTAAATAAAAAACTTTATTTAATTAATTAGAAGTAAGTACTCCATTTAATTAAATAATTTCATTTAATTATTTCAAAATTCTTTTTGAAACTAGTTAAGTCAACCGTGGTTAAATCTGGTCAACTTTTGGTCAAACTTGATCTTTAAGTATGTGAATATGAGCAAATGTGAGTATGAATTTCGGCAACAATTCGATGCAAATACTCATTCAACCTTTCAAAATGAAGAGATGAGGGTCTCTTAAATAGACTTTCCTGGAATTCATCAACTGTTGAGATCGATTTCAATCAACGTTTGGGATTAAAGGTGAAGTTCAGTCATAAAGGGAGATTGTCAAATTAAAAGGAGTTAGCAAATTTAATTTGAGTAAAATAAAGAGTTAACTGATTCAATTTGAGTAGAAATAGGAGTTAACTCATTTAACTCATTTTTTATCAATAGTGAATTGGAAATTTCCCTTTTTGAACTGAAGAGAGATTTTGTTGAGATATTTAATTTAATAAAATGAGACATGCTCTCATAATTACTTTTTCTATTTAATTAAATAATCTTTAATTAATTAGAGACACTTTTCTTATTTAATTAAATAACTTCATTTAATTAATTAGGAATGGCTTCTCATTTAATTAAATAACTTTGTTTAATTAATTAGAAATGAGTACTCCATTTCATTAAATAATTTCGTTTGATTATTTCAAAATTCTTTTCGAAACTAGTCAACTCATGTCAATCGTGGTCAAATCTGGTCAACTTTTGGTCAAACTTGATCTTTGCGTATGTCAATATGAGCAAATGTGAGTATGAATTTCAACAACAATTCGGGTCAAATTCTCATTCAACCTTTCAAAATGAAGAGATGACGGTCTCTTAAATAGACTTTCCTAGAATTCATCAACGGTTGAGATCGATTTTAATCAACGGTCAGGATTAAAGGTGAAGTTCAGTCATAAAGGGAGATTTGCAAATTAAAGGTAGTTAACAGATTTAATTTGAGTAAAATAAGGAGTTAACTGATTCAATTTGAGTAGAAAAAGGAGTTAACTGATTCAACTCATTTTTTATCAATAGTGAACTAGAAATTTCCCTTTTTGAACTGAAGAGAGATTTTGTTGAGATATTTAATTTAATAAAATGAGATATGCCCTCATAATGACTTTTTCTATTTAATTGAATAATCTTTAATTAATTTGAGGCACTTTTTTTATTTAATTAAATAACTTCATTTTAATTAATTACGAATGGCTTGTCATTTAATTAAATAACTTTGTTTAATTAATTAGAAGTAAATACTCCATTTAATTAAATAATTTCATTTAATTATTTCAAAATTCTTTTCGAAACTAGTCAACTCAAGTCAACCTTGGTTAAATCTGGTCAAATTTTTGTCAAATTTGATCTTTGCGTATGTGAATATGAGCAAATGTTAGTATGAATTCCAACAACAATTCGATGCAAATTCTCATTCAACCTTTAAAAATGAAGAGATGAGGGTCTCTTAAATAGACTTTCCTAGAATTCATCAACGGTTGAGATTGATTTCAATTAACGGTCAGGATTAAAGGTGAAGTTTAGTCATAAAAGGAGATTTCCAAATTAAAGGGAGTTAACAGATTTAATTTGAGTAAAATAAGGAGTTAACAGATTCAATTTGAGGAGAAAAAAGAGTCAACTGATTTAACTCATTTTTTATCAATAGTGAACTGAAAATTTCCCTTTTTGAACTGAAGAGAGATCTTGTTGGGATATTTAATTTAATAAAATGAGATATGCTCTCATAATTACGTTTTCTATTTAATTAAATTGTCATGCCCAAACTATGAGGGCAAGAACACAACAAATTTTTTTTTTTTGATTTAAAAATTCAACATGCTCTAAGTTTGATATGATTGAGATAGAAGCTTTAGTACAGGTTCTTTACATTACAATCCTAAGATTTTAGACATGAGGATGATAACATCATTAAAAAATTTAAAACTTTCGTTATTAGATTAATCTCGATAAAATTATGATATTATAGTAACTTATAATGATATGCAATAAAACTTACATAGATAACAATGTGCATGAGTTCGGATCTCAAATTTCTTGCAATAACAAATGAATCAAACCTACATTAAGACTTATTTAAATAGCTAGTTAACCAATAAATTTAAACTATTTAATGGTTAAAATAGTAAAAGTACATTTAAAGTTAAAACTAACTAAATTGGTACTTATAAAATTAACCCATAACTAAGTCACTAAAAATTATTAACAATCGACACAAGGAGTCCTTAATCAAAACATAGAATAACCTTAAAACTTTATTAAATTAACTAATTATACTTTAACAATTTAAAGTTTTATTGAAACTAACTATTAAAATAACAACATATAGAAAAGAAACTAGACGAAAAACTAATAAGTTAAAACCAAATTCAAATAACAAACAAAAAACAAAGGTAACTATACTAATTAAACAACCAACTAAAAAAATACTAAACTATCTAAATTAATACTAATCATATTCTAAATTTCTAACTACATTTAAACTGAAAAACAATTAAATCAAACACTACTAACTAAGCCTACCTATTTACTAGCACCTAACCACTAACCCTCCTGCCCTAAGATCTTACCTACACCCTAGCCCCTAACATCCACTTGGCTACAAGTCAAGTGGATGTGACCCCTCCCTACACCTCTCCCTAGGCCCCACGCAATCCCAAACCTGCACATCAAGGAGAAGGTACGTAGGGGAGACAAAGACTAAAGTTTAAAACAAGCAATAACTTCCAACAACAATACCATCCCAAAGCTAAGCCAACGTCCAAATTCAAAGTCATGTCATGACATAGCTTTCTCCACCCCACTTGTCACGTAGCCCAAGGTAAGGAAAACGCAACCCAAGAGGTGGGCACGTGAACAGAGGTGAGCAAGGGAGTTATAAGGAATGAAAGTGACCACCTTAATCTCCTTTCTCACATAAATTCCATCTTCCCCAACTGGCCACTAGGAATGGAGGAGAATGGGGATGGGACAAGGTGGCAGGATGATGTCACCCTCCCATCCCATCCACATTGACTTGGGGCAGACACTAAAATCTTTTTAAAACAAGGCTAACTGACGTCCAAGACCAAGGAGTGCAATGAATACATAAAGTTTTATGGGTGAAAGGAAAGCTATTATGATGATAACCTTTTTTTAAAAAAAAAAATACCTATTTATGTATTCAAAATTTGCACCCAAGAGATTAACATAATATTTATTTGTTTCTTATTTCATTTAAAAGGGAATCTGAGCAAGAATATGCTCTGTGGTCTTAGAAGGAAATAAATTTTTTCTCATGTATTTTCCAGAGAGTTTTTTACTCCTGGGAGTGCATATTTTTTTTCTTGAAACAAAATTTTAACAAGGCATGGTCATGACATTTTATGCATTTCATTAATGTTACTAAGGATCAAAATAAATCTATTATTAACATTCTTCCTTAATACAAGTATTCCAATGAAAAGGAGTACATTAGGTATAGTCTCTCAATCTCTTATTTAAACATGTATGTTTTCTATTGATTCTTCAAGGACATGGTATGAGTTCTAAATTCTGATTTTTATTCTTATTGGTTTCAAGAATGCAACCTCTCAATCCAATTGATCATATTTGAAGAACTTAGGAGGTGAATGATATTATACCCATAATTGAAAAAAAGGTGGTGGATTATTCTCATTCAAATTTGATTATAACCACCATGAAATTTATCAAGAAGTGAATTATCTTGATTTCGTAATATAGGGTTTTCTCTTGATTGATCTCATCATAATACTTATACATCATAATTGAACTCACTATATCAATTCAACTCTTCATTATCGTAAGTAAAACTTGAACATTCATAAATCAAGACATTATCTATGATTCTATTCTCCCATATATATATATGAAAATTTATTTATTCTATTTAGATGAGCACTCATACAACTGAACATTATGATCAAATATTATGAGAACCAAATACACTCAACCATTACTTTGTTGGCTAACCTGATTCAAAGGCTCAGCCGAGAAAGAATTAGGAAGAAAACTCGACTTCGTTGCCATATACAATAAGATTTAAAAATACAATTTACAATAGGATCTCAATCCCAATTTTCAATAATTTTATCAGATTTTCTTCATGATCATAATCAAGGAGTTTGTAATGTTTTCTAAATCTCATTTCAAGAACCATGGAGGAAACCAATATCTGATCGGGTGACAACCAAGCAAAACCAAAAGAACATCAAGCATGCATAATCATACATGGTTTACACAATAAGATTCACAATGAATCAAGACTAGGGAAAGGTGGATTCTTCCAACAGGAGAAGTCAAGCACAACACCCATTCAGATGCCCAATCAGGGCTAATAACCAAAAACTTCCTTTCTTCCATTTAAACTTGCCATACTCATACCAGGTTTGTGCTGACGGGTAAGGGCCCATAACACCTTACCCTTTATCCCTCTTCTCATCCTGAGAAGAGACTCTACATAAGTTGGAGTCCAACTAAATAGACCTTTCCCAAAATTGGTCACTTTCGCCCTCTCCAAGGGTGAGTAATACCAAAACACCCATGTAAGGAAAACTCACAAAAAAAAAAATTAAAAAAAAATGCAAACATAAACAAGAAAGGAAAACAACCAAAAAGACATGGTTTTCAAATCTTCCCACATACCCACAACCATACAACAATGAAGCAACAAAAAGATAACATGAACATGAAACCAAACATAAAATATGAATAAGGGAGATGAGAATTTTCTACCTTCAAAAAGAGGTAATGGCAATGAATAAGTTTGAGTAGAGTATCCCTTTCCTTCCTCAAGCTTCAAGAAAATCTTCTCTAAAAGTAGAGATTGGGTAACCACCCCACTAGTCCAAGGAAGGCCTCCAAATAAGCCTCCAACTCAACCACCCAAAAGGAGCAATAACTATTTTCACCCACTAGCCACCCTAGAAACTCCTAACTCAACCTACACTATGGTTAAACCCCAAGTGGAGATGAGGTGAGGTAACTCAAGATACCCATGATCAATTTTCGCACAAAGGCAAAAAGGGACTTTTTGAGTGACCTCAAAAGTCAAAGCAAGGGACTTAGGGGTTGGAAAAGACCCCTAACCCATACCCATACCCTATGGTTAGAAAAAAAAAAGTTTCAAAGCCTTAAGAAGAGGTTTAGAGTCAAATAAAAATCTAGGAATAAAATAGGTCCAACCTACTATTCTAACTTAAACCAACTTGGTCCAAAGGTTAAACAATTAACCCTAAACAGCCACTGAAGCACATAACCATTTTATGAGTGTCAAGCGACACGGGAAGAACATAGTTACGAACATTTAACATTCACTGAGTAAGGAAAATGCATACATACATCTCACAAAAAAAATACGTGAATTACGAACAACAAGGTTTTCAAATTTAGCACATGGAGATCAGTTCTGTTCCTCTGTAGGGTTTCTTGGCTAAATATCTGCACACTCATTGCACACATCAGTAGTCCAGAAAAATCATATGTACATAAATGTATAGGTATTCAAAAATTCATATAAATTAAAACATACATCAATAAGGGTTTCTTTATCCTACTTAATTCTTAACCATTAAAAAAATATCTTAAATCAAAGCCTCGATCCTACCTTTATTGATTTCATCAACATACATATACATGAAACATTATATGACAATCATCAAATATATCTAAAAATAACATCACACAACAAGAAATAATAAAATATGTTCTAAGCATCAGATAATGTCTCGACATCTCGAGTCATGAATAACAAAATAAGGGTAATGTATCACTATTCTATGATGGGTCGGGGCGAGGCCTCACATAAATAATCTTTAATTAATTAGAGACACATTTCTTATTTAATTAAATAACTTCATTTAATTAGTTAGAAATGGCTTCTCATTTAATTAAATAATTTTGTTTAATTAATTAAAAGTAAGTACTTCATTTAATTAACTAATTTCGTTTAATTATTTCAATTTTTTTTTTGAAACTAGTCAACTCAGGTCAACCATGGTTAAATCTCGTCAACTTTTACTCAAACTTGATCTTTGCGTATGTGAATATGAGCAAATGTGAGTATGAATTCCAGCAACAATTCGATGCAAATTCTCATTCAACCTTTCAAAATGAAGAGATGAGGGTCTCTTGAATAGACTTTCATGGAATTCATCAACGGTTGAGATCGATTTCAATCAACGGTCAGGATTTAAGGTGAAGTTCAGTCATAAAGGGAGATTTTCATATTAAAGGGAGTTAACAGATTTAATTTGAGTAAAATAAGGATTTAACTAATTCAATTTGAGTAGAAAAATGAGTTAACTCATTTAACTCATTTTTGAACAATAGTGAACAGAAAATTTCCCTTTTTAAACTCAAGAGAAATTTTGTTGAGATATTTAATTTAATAAAATGAGATATGCTCTCATAATTACTTTTTCTATTTAATTGAATAATTTTTAATTAATTCGAGGCACTTTTCTTAGTTAATTAAATAACTTCATTTAATTAATTAGGAATGGCCTCTCATTTAATTAAATAACTTTGTTTAATTAATTAGAATTAAGTACTCCATTTAATTAAATAATTTTGTTTAATTATTTCAAAATTCTTTTTGAAACTAGTTAACTCAAGTCAACTATGGTTAAATCTGGTCAACTTTTGGTCAAACTTGATCTTTGCGTATGTGAATATGAGCAAATGTGAGTATAAATTCTAGCAACAATTCGATACAAATATTCATTCAACCTTTCAAAATGAAGAGATGAGGGTCTCTTAAATAGACTTTCCTGGAATTTATCAACGGTTGAGATCGATTTCAATCAACGTTCAGGATTAAAGGTGAAGTTCAGTCATAAAGGGAGATTTCCAAATTAAAGGGATTTAGAAGATTTAATTTGAGTAAAATAAGGAGTTAACTGATTCAATTTGAGTAGAAAAAGGAGTTAACTCATTTAACTCATTTTTTATCAATAGTGAACTCGAAATTTCCCTTTTTGAACTGAAGAGAGATTTTGTTGAGATATTTAATTTAATAAAATGAGACATGCTCTCATAATTACCTTTTCTATTTAATTAAATGATTTTAAATTAATTAGAGACACTTTTCTTATTTAATTAAATAACTTTATTTAATTCATTAGGAATGGCTTCTCATTTAATTAAATAACTTTGTTTAATTAATTAGAAGTAAGTACTCCATTTCATTAAATAATTTCATTTAATTATTTCAAAATTCTTTTCGAAACTAGTCAACTCAATTCACAGATTTAATTTGAGTAAAATAAAGAGTTAACTGATTCAATTTGAGTAGAAAAAGGAGTTAACTGATTTAACTCATTTTCTATCAATAGTGAACTGGAAATTTCCCTTTTTGAACTGAAGAGAGATTTTGTTGAGATATTTAATTTAATAAAATGAGATATGCTCTCATAATTACTTTTTCTATTTAATTAAATAATCTTTAATTAATTAGAGACACTTTTCTTATTTAATTAAATAACTTCATTTAATTAGTTAGGAATGGCTTCTTATTTAATTAAATAACTTTGTTTAATTAATTAGAAGTACTCCATTTAATTAAATAATTTTCTTTAATTATTTCAAAAAAAAATTGTAACTAGTCAACTCAAGTCAACCATGGTTGAATCTGGTCAACTTTTGGTGAAACTTGATCTTTGCGTATGTGAATATGAACAAATGTGAGTATGAATTCCAGCAATGATTCGATGCAAATTATCATTCAACCTTTCAAAATGAAGAGATGAGGGTCTCTTAAATAGAATTTCCTAGAATTCATCAACAGTTGATATCGATTTCAATCAATGGTCAGGATTAAAGGTGAAGTTCAGTCGTAAAGGGAGATTTCCAAATTAAAGGGAGTTAATAGATTTAATTTGAGTAAAATAAGGAGTTAGCTGCTTCAATTTGAGTAGAAAAAGGAGTTAACTGACTTAACTCATTTTTGATCAATAGTGAACTGAAATTTTTCCTTTTTGAACTGAAGAGAGATTTTGTTGAGATATTTAATTTAATAAAATTAGATATGCTCTCATAATTACTTTTTCTATTTAATTGAATAATCTTTAATTAATTAAATGAAATTATTTAATTAAATGGAGTACTTACTTCTAATTAATTAAACAAAGTTATTTAATTAAATGAGAAGTCATTCCTAATTAATTAAATGAAAATATTTAATTAAATAAGAAAAATGAATGTAATTAATTAAAAATTATTTAATTCAGTAGAAAAAGTAATTAAGAGAGCATATCTCATTTTATTAAATTAAATATCTCAACAAAATCTCTCTTCAGTTCAAAAAGGGAAATTTTCAGTTCACTATTGATAAAAATGAGTTAAATTAGTTAAACCCTTTGTCTACTCAAATTGAATCAGTTAACTCCTTATTTTTCTCAAATTAAATCTGTTAACTCCTTTTAATTTGAAAATCTCTCTTTATGACTCAACTTCACCTTTAATCCTGACCGTTGATGGAAATCGATCTCAACCGTTAATGAATTACAAGAAAGTCTATTTAAGAGACCCTTATCTATTCATTTTGAAACGTCGAATGAGAATTTTCACCGAATTGTTGTTGGAATTCATACTCACATTTGCTCATATTCACATACGCAAAGATCAAGTTTGATCAGAAGTTGACTAGATTTAACCATGGTTGACTTGAGTTGACTAGTTTCGAAAAGAATTTTGTAATTATTAAACAAATTTTTTTAATTAAATAGAGTACTTACTTCTAATTAATTAAACAAGGTTATTTAATTAAATGAGAAGCCATTCCTAACTAATTAAATGAAGCTATCTAATTAAATAAGAAAAGTGTCTCTAATTAATTAAAGATTATTTAATTAAATAGAAAAAGTAATTATGAGAGCATATCTCATTTTATTAAATTAAATATCTCAACAAAATCTCTCTTCAGTTCAAAAAGGGAAATTTCCAGTTCACTATTGATAGAAAATGAGTTAAATCAGTTAACTCCTTTTTCTACTCAAATTGAATCAGTTAACTCTTTATTTTACTCAAATTAAATCTGTGAACTCTGTTTAATTTTGAAATCTCCCTTTATGACTGAACTTCACCTTAAATCCTGATCGTTGATTGAAATCGATCTCAACTGTTGATGAATTCCATGAAAGTCTATTCAAGAGACCCTCATCTCTTCATTTTGAAAGGTTGAATGAGAATTTGCATCGAATTGTTGCTGTAATTCATACTCACATTTGCTCATATTCACATACACAAAGATCAAGTTTGACTAAAAGTTCACGAGATTTAACCACGGTTGACTTGAGTTGACTAGTTTCAAAAAAAATTTAAAATAATTAAACGAAATTATTTAATTAAATGAAGTACTTACTTCTAATTAATTAAATAAAATTATTTAATTAAATGAGAAGCCATTCCTAACTAATTAAATGAAGTTATTTAATTAAATAAGAAAAGTGTCTCTAATTAATTAAAGATTATTTAACTAAATAGAAAACGTAATTATGAGAGCATATCTCATTTTATTAAAATAAATATCTCAACAAAATCTCTCTTCAGTTCAAAAAGGAAAATTTTCAGTTCACTATTGTTCAAAAATGAGTTAAATGAGTTAACTCCTTTTTCTACTCAAATTGAATAAGTTAACTCCTTATTTTACTCAAATTAAATCTATTAACTCCCTTTAATTTTGAAATCTCTCTTTACAACTGAACTTCACCTTTAATCCTGACCGTTGATTGAAATTGATCTCAACCGTTGATGAATTCCAGGAAAGACTATTTAAGAGACCCTCATCTCTTCATTTTGAAAGGTTGAATGAGAATTTGCATCGAATTGTTGCTGGAAGTCATACTCACATTTGCTCATATTCACATACGCAAAGATCAAGTTTGAGCAAAAGTTGACCAGATTTAACCACAGTTGACTTGAGTTGACTAGTTTTGAAAAAAAATTGAAATAATTAAATAAAATTATTTAATTAAATGGAGTACTTACTTCTAATTAATTAAACAAAGATATTTAATTAAATGAGAAGCCATTCCTAACTAATTAAATGAAGTTATTTAATTAAATAAGAAAAAATGTCTCTAATTAATTAAAAATTATTTAATTATATTGAAAAAGTAATTGTGAGAGCATATCTCATTTTATTAAATTAAATCTCTTCACAAAATCTCTCTTCAGTTCAAAAAGGAAAATTTCCAGTTCACTATTGATCAAAAATGAGTTAAATCAGTTGACTCCTTTTTCTACTCAAATTGAATCAGTTAACTCCTTATTTTACTCAAATTAAATCTATTAACTCCCTTTAATTTGAAAATCTACTTTTATGACTGAACTTCACCTTTAATCCTGACCATTGATTGAAATTGATCTCAACCGGTAATGAATTCCAAGAAAGTCTATTTAAGAGACCCTCATCTCTTCATTTTGAAAGGTTGAATGAGAATTTGCATTGAATTGTTGCTGGAATTTATACTCACATTTGTTCATATTCACAGACGCAAAGATCAAGTTTGATCAAAAGTTGACCAGATTTAACCACTGTTGACTTGAGTTGACTAGTTTCAAATTTTTTTTTAAAATAATTAAACGAAATTATTTAATTAAATGGAGTACTTACTTCTAATTAATTAAATAAAGTTATTTAATTAAATGAGAAACCATTCGTAATTAATTAGATGAAGTTATATAATTAAACAGGAAAAGTTTCTCTAATTAATTAAAGATTATTTAATTAAATAGAAAAAGTAATTATGAGAGCATATCTCATTTTATTAAATTAAATATCTCAACAAAATCTGTCTTTAGTTCAAAAAGAGAAATTTCCAGTTCACTATTCATCAAAAATGAGTTAAATGAGTTAACTATTTTTTCTACTCAAGTTGAATTAGCTAACTCCTTATTTTACTCAAATTAAAACTATTAACTCCCTTTAATTTGGAAATCTCCCTTTATGACTGAACTTCACCTTTAATCATGACCGTTGATTGAAATCAATCTCTACCGTTGATGAATTCGAGGAAAGTCTATTTAAGAGACCCTCATCTCTTCATTTTGAAAGGTTGAAAGAGAATTTGCATCGAATTGTTGTTGGAATTCATACACACATTTGCTCATATTCACATACGCTAAGATCAAGTTTGACCAAAAGTTGATCAGATTTAACCACGGCTGACATGAGTTGACTAGTCTCGAAAATAATTTTGAAATAATTAAATGAAATTATTTAATTAAATGGAGTACTTACTTCTAATTTATAAAGTAAAGTTAATTAATTAAATAAGAAGCCAGTCCAAATTCATTAAATGAAGTTATTTAATTAAATAAGAAAACTATCTCTAATTAATTAAAGATTATTTATTTAAATATAAAAAGTAATTATGAAAGCATATCTCATTTTATTAACTTAAATATCTCAACAAAATCTCTCTTCAGTTCAAAAATGGAAATTTCCAGTTCACTATTGATAAAAAATGAGTTAAATCAGTTAACTCCTTTTTCTACTCAAATTGAATCAGGTAACTCATTATTTTACTCAAATTAAATTTGTTGACTCCCTTTAATTTGGAAATCTCCCTTTACGACTGAACTTCACCTTTAATCCTTACCGTTGATTGAAATCGATCTCAACCGTTGATGAATTCCAGGAAAGTCTATTTAAGAGACCCTCATCTCTTCATTTTGAAAGGTTGAATGAGAATTTGCATCGAATTGTTGCTGGAATTAATACTCACATTTTCTTATATTGATATACGCAAAGATCAAGTTTGACCAAAAGTTGATCAGATTTAACCATGGTTGACTTGAGTTGACTACTTTCGAAAAGAAATTTGAAATAATTAAATAAAATTATTTAATTAAATGGAGTACTTACTTCTAATTAATTAAATAAAGTTATTTAATTAAATGAGTAGCAATTCCTAACTAATTAAATGAAGTTATTTAATTAAATAAGAAAAGTGTCTCTAATTAATTAAAGATTATTTAATAAAATAGAAAAAGTAATTATGAGAGCATATCTCATTTTATTAAATTAAAAATCTCAACAAAATCTCTCTTCAATTCAAAAAGTGAAATTTACAGTTCACTATTGATCAAAAATGAGTTCAATCAGTTAACACCTTTTTCTACTCAAATTGAATCATTTGACTCATTATTTTACTCAAATTAAATCTATTAACTCCCTTTAATTTAGAAATCTCTCTTTATGACCTAACTTGACTTTTAATCCTGACCGTTGATTGAAATCGATCTCAACAGTTGATGAATTCCAAAAAGGTCTTTTTAAGAGACCCTCATCTCTTCATTTTGAAAGGTTGAATGAGAATTTGCATCAAATTGTTGCTGGAATTCATACTCACATTTGCTCATATTCACATACGCAAAGATCAAGTTTGCGCAAAAGTTAACCAGATTTAACAACGGTTGACCTTAGTTGACTAGTTTCGAAAGGAATTTTGAAATAATTAAAGGAAATTATTTAATTAAATGGGGTACTTACTTCTAATTAATTAAACAAAGTTACTTAATTAAATGAGAAGCCATTCCTAATTAATTAAATGAAGTTATTTAATTAAATAAGAAAAGTGCCTCTAATTAATTAAAGATTATTTAATAAAATAGAAAAAGTAATTATAAGAGCATATCTCATTTTATTAAATTAAATATCTCAACAAAATCTCTCTTCAGTTCAAAAAGAAAAATTTCCAGTTCACTATTGATAAAAAATGAGTTAAATCAGTTAACTCCTTTCTCTACTAAAATTGAATCAGTTAACTCCTTATTTTACTCAAATTAAATCTGTTAACTCCCTTTAATTTGAAAATCTCCCTTTACGACTGAACTCCACGTTTAATCCTGACCGTTGATTGAAATTGATCTCAACCGTTGATGAATTCTAGGAAAGTCTATTTAAGAGACCCTCATCTCTTCATTTTGAAAGGTTGAATGAGAATTTGCATCAAATTGTTGTTAGAATTCATACTCACATTTGTTCATATTCACATACGCAAAGATCAAGTTTGACCAAAAGTTGACCAGATTTAACCACGGTTGACTTGAGTTGACTAGTTTAGAAAAGAATTTTGAAATAATTAAATGAAATTATTTAATTAAATAGAGTACTTACTTCTAATTAATTAAATGAAGTTATTTAATTAAATGAGAAGCCATTCATAACTAATTAAATGAAGTTATTTAATTAAATAAGAAAAGTATCTCTAATTAATTAAAGATTATTTAATTAAATAGAAAAAGCAATTATGAGAGCATATCTCATTTTATTAAATTAAATATCTCAACAAAATCTCTCTTCAGTTCAAAAAGGGAAATTTCTAGTTCACTATTGATCAAAAATGAGTTAAATAAGTTAACTCCTTTTTCTACTTAAATTGAATCAGTTAACTCCTTATTTTACTCACATTAAATCTGTTAACTCCCTTGAATTTGAAAATCTCCCTTTATGACTGAACTTCACCTTTAATCCTGACCGTTGATTTAAATCGATCTCAACCGTTAATGAATTTTAGGAAAGTCTATTTAAGAGACCCTCATCTCTTCATTTTGAAAGGTTGAATGAGAATTTGCATCAAATTGTTGCTAAAATTCATACTCACATTTTCTCATATTCACATACGCAAAGATCAAGTTTGAGCAAAAGTTGATCAGATTTAACCACGGTTGACTTGAGTTGACTAGATTCGAAAATAATTTTGAAATAATTAAACAAAATTATTTAATTAAATGGAGTACTTACGTCTAATTAATTAAACAAAGTTATTTAATTAAATGAGAAGCCATTCCTAACTAATTAATTGAAGTTATTTAATTAAATAAGAAAAGTGTCTCTAATTAATTAAAGATTATTTAATTAAATAGAAAAAGTAATTATGAGAGCATATCTCATTTTATTAAATTAAATATCTCAACAAAAGCTCTCTTTAGTTTAAAAAAGGAAATTTTCAGTTCTCTATTGATAAAAAATGAGTTAAATCAGTTAACTCCTTTTTCTACACAAATTGAATCAGTTAACTCCTTATTTTACTCAAATTAAATCTGTTAACTCCCTTTAATTTGGAAATCTCTCTTTACAACTGAACTTCACCTTTAATCTTTACCGTTGATTGAAATCGATCTCAACCGTTGATGAATTTCAGGAAAGTCTATTTAAGAGACCCTCATCTCTTCATTTTGAAAGGTTGAATGAGAATTTGCATCGAATTGTTGCTGGAATTCATACTCACATTTGTTCATATTCACATACGCAAAGATCAAGTTTGACCAAAGTTGACTAGATTTAACCACAGTTGACTTGAGTTGACTAATTTCAAAAAAAATTTGAAATAATTAAACGAAATTGTTTAAGTAAATGGAGTACTTCTAATTAATTAAACAAAGTTATTTAATTAAATGAGAAGCCATTCCTAATTTATTAAATGAACTTATTTAATTAAATAAGAAAGGTGTCTCTAATTAATTAAAGATTATTTAATTAAATAGAAAAAGTAATTATGAGAGCATATCTCATTTTATTAAATTAAATATCTCAACAAAATCTCTCTTCAATTCAAAAAGAGAAATTTTCAGTTCACTATTGATAAAAAATGAGTTAAATTAGTTAACTCCTTTTTCTACTCAAATTGAATCAGTTAACTCCTTATTTTACTCACATTAAATCTGTTAACTCCCTTTAATTTGGAAATCTCCCTTTATGACTGAACTTCACCTTTAATCCTGACCGCTGATTGAAATCGATCTCAACCGTTGATGAATTTGAGGAAAGTCTATTTAAGAGACCCTCATCTCTTCATTTTGAAAGGTTGAATGAGAATTTGCATCGAATTGTTGCTGAAATTCATACTCACATTTTTTCATATTCACATACGCAAAGATGAAGTTTGACAAAAAGTTGACCAGATTTAACCACAGTTGACTTGAGTTGACTAGTTTCGAAAATACATTTGAAATTATTAAACAATTTTTTAAATTAAATAGAGTACTTACTTGTAATTAATTAAACAAAGTTATTTAATTAAATGAGAAGCCATTCCTATCTAATTAAATGAAGTTATCTAATTAAATAAGAAAAGTGTCTCTAATTAATTAAAGATTATTTAATTAAATAGAAAAAGTAATTATGAGAGCATATCTCATTTTATTAAATTAAATATCTTAACAAAATCTCTCTTCAGTTCAAAAAGGGAAATTTTCGGTTCGCTATTGATAAAAAATGAGTTAAATCAGTTAACTCCTTTTTCTACTTAAATTGAATCAGTTAACTCCTTATTTTACTCAAATTAATTCTTTTAACTCTCTTTAATTGTGAAATCTCCCTTTATGACTGAACTTGTAGTGCCTACCCTCGTTCACATCTTTTTATACTTATTGTTGCTATTACTATCAAACTATGTAGACTAGTTTTATGTTGATAGTTTAGTGATGTTGTTTTGACACTATCAGATATTATGATAGGGATTCCGTTGATATATGATGAGATCATTTAGACTTTACATTTCATGTATATATGATTATCATTACATCATTTTCAGTTATTAATGATGATTAGTTAGATGGTTTATTATCTCATGTGTTTTATTATGGTTACTTACCCCATACTTGCATGTGTATGGTGTCCCAATTTTCTTATTGTATGGTGTTTCTGATGTGGTTAAGGAAGGGAGTCGTAGTCACCTGCTTAGTCGGGATCTACACGATGCACCACTTTCTGCCATTGTCTGTTTAGCTTAGCATTATATATTGTATGTACATGCATGGTTTTTCCTCAGGTTGCATGTACCGAGTATCGACTTCTCTGAATTGCCAGGATGAGCGTACCCTATTATACTATCTCAATGATAAGAGAAGGGAGATAAATTCTCAAGTCCAAATCTCAAACCTAAAAACCATTTGTCCTAGTGAATTAGGATAAGTATCAAAGTTGAATACCCACCGAATGTGTCGGATGACATATTTCATGATTTTTAACCTTTTATATTTATTTTGTATGATTTGTTCTATGATGGGTTTTCATATTTTATCTTGGAGGTCTATGGTGAATTTTCCATTAATTAAGTCTTAATAAATAGATTTAAATTATTTACTTGAGAAAATTAATAAAATATCATGATGTTTGATATTTTTATTGTAATTAATTAAATGTGAATTATTGGAGAAAATGAATTAAATAAAAGAAAACTAGAAATTAAAATTAATACTAATTATAAAATAATAATAAAGTAATAAATAAAATAATAATAATAAAAGTTATAAAAATTAAAATAAAAGTTATTAAATTTAAATAAAAATTATTTAAAAAGTAAATTAGAGTTATAAGCTTGCGTGAGAATTAACATGTGCCAACAACACGGAGGTTAGTGCATCAATTAAGCACAAGGTGTCTACAACTCTATGACTCATCAAAAAAGTTGGAAAAGACCCATGCTTAGTTGGTGACACCTTTCAGCAATTTCAAGAAGCATTCCAAAGGTTTCTTGAGAGCTCTTTATATTCAGGCATTCATAAAAGCTTTAAAAAAAAAGGGGTGGAGAGCAATTGGAGCATTGGAGGACTTAAGAACTCTGAAGAAGGGAGCTTGCTCTGCGGGTTTTCTGAGGAAGAGCGAATTAGTATCAAAATCCGGGTAGATTCTTGTAATTTTTTTTATGCTATTTTCGCATCATGCATTCTTGTCTTTTTCGTGTCTTCCATTTGTCTTCTGAGGAATTTCATATTTTTATTGTATGCATTTTCAATTTGGGCAATTAAATTTATTTGAGAATTTCATATGCATGGATTTAAAAAAAAGAAAAAATGTGGCTATGGGTAATTCATAGCCAAACCCATTAGATTATTTATTGGATAAATTTGAGATCAAAGTTTATAAGAAATTTTTGAAAAGTAGAATTTTTAAATAAACCGTGTATATACATGTTTATATTTTTTTAATCTGCGTACACACACACACACACACACACACACACACACACACACACACACACATATATGCAATTATATATATAAATATGTATACATGATTATATGCTGTGATGTTTTTTTTAATTCTGCAAGAATATATATATATATATATATATATATATGTATATATATATATGTATATATATATATATGTATTATATATATGTATATATATATATGTATATATATATATATGTATGTATATGTATATATATATGTATATATATATATGTATATATATGTATATATATATGTATATATATGTATATATATATGTATATGTATATATATGTATATATATATATATATGTATTTATATATATATGTATATATATATATATATGTATATATAATATATATATTTAATTAAAAATATATATATATCTATATATTTAATCGAAAATGTTTTTTGAAAAATGTTGAACTTTATTTAAAAATCGAATCGCATACTCGCGAATGGAAATTGCATAAGCAATTTTTTTTTTTTTTAAAAAGAAATTTAATGCAAATTGAGGTGGGCGGGGAGGGCCGAGCTCGTACCCCCACCCCACTACATATATGTGGTAGAGGCCGGCGGCACTGCTACCGCAGGCTTTGCGACACTGTCGCAGGCCCGCATGGTACCTCCTCTGTATAGTGATATAGATATATATGAATTGACTTCCAAGGTTGTGACGCAATTTTGCGATTTGCGAATTGTGATTTGATTATTATATTTTGTTTTATAAAATGTTATATATATATATATATATACTTGTATGTATATATATATATATATATATATATATATATACATACAAGTATATATATATATATACATACAAGTATATATATATATATATCAGTATATATGTATAGATATATTATTAACTATAAATGATTATTATAAAGTTCTCAATTAATTGATCACTTTTTTTAATGAGTAAAATATTGCTATTAAGCTTGTCAATTATGAAGAGATATTAACAATTAATTTAATTAAACATAGTTTTTAATTAAGATTAATTATTAGAATATATAATTGAAGTTTTTGATTCATTGAGAATGTAAATCTTCAAACAATGTCATATAAATCAATTATAAAATTGAGTCTGATGGAGAAACTTTTATCTATCAAACAAATACATGGGTTAAATAAAACGTGAAATTTTTCCGCTTGATGTTAATTTGGGAATACGTAAACTGAGACTTTTGAATTCAAATTTGAAAACTTAGCAAAACCAAAACATGTGTTTACATTGTGTATTCTTTATGCTATTATTTTGGGTTTTGGGTTGACTAGTGTTGACCAGTATAGGACGTCTACCAGAGGCTTGGGGGTTATGTGATTGTGATGCCATGATGATGATTTAATCTCAATCTTTATAACCCAACCATGGTTATGTGATGGAATGCTCTGTGTATTAGTTGTGAATACTGATTGTTATAGTTGAGATTCTTATTTATGAGACACTTGACTTAACCATTATTTTTGGTCATCGATTAGTTATCCTTGGTTATTTTTTAGTCACCATGATGGGACTGAAATGTGAATTTATTCTTGATGATGTCATATTGTGACATGTTTGACTCAACCATTTTTGGAGTCTTCGATCAGTGTGTTTGAAATATATTTTGGTTATTGAGAACCATTGGATACTTTTGATTATCAGTGATGCTCTAGTTGCCAATAGAGAGCTATTGTGGTCATGAATTTCTATGGATGTTTGCTCATGAAGATTTGATGCTTTTATGCATATTTGATGATTTTATTATGGATTATTTTTGTGGTTTTGAGTTTTATGATTCCATGAGCATTATTGTAGGATATCTGCATGTAGTGACGGGAAGTGGCTTGCAATGGGGGCCGGAGCCCTAAGAGGCTGCCAGGGTAACTCATTGTAAGTTGGATTAATAAGTGATAACATTCACACCTAATACTAACTGAATGAACCTAAAAAGATAAGAATTTTGGTTCTCGCCCATGCCTTGAGTGCTTGTATAAGCTAGGATGGGAGTAGTGAGAACGCATGGTTGCAACCTTGCATTCCATAGTATGCCTTGTCAGTATGAGAGGATACTAGTGGCCGCATGAGATCAGTATGGACCCGTGGAGTTTAGCTAACTGCCAAGGTAACTTGTACGTGATAAATCCGATGACACTTTCCTGCTTGCATAGTAGGTTCCTACATGTCATTGTGTGCCTCTGGGAAGTAGATGTCAGTTTCGTGATTGGAACCTTTGAGTTAGTATACTTTTAGGATTCCTGGATTATAGGGATTTATGCTATGTGATTTTGATAACCTATTTGGGACTTGAGATTATCTCCTCAGCACGGTGGGAGTGGACCACTTAAGTACCACGCAGTCGGGTGGTAGTGTATTTTCCACTCTTATCATTTGAGATTCATTGAGACATCATGGTTGATGTGTCCTTCGTGATGGCGGATATGTATCCTTTCATTGATGATTAGCATATGTTAGATGATGTTATCTTATGATTATATTTGAATGCTAGATTACTTTCTACATATGATGTTGTATATGTTAGGAGTGATATTCCTACTATGTTAATACTGATGATCTCTTCGGTGATTTGGGATGTTACACACGGAGGGATGGCTAGGGCCCATGATGGTCCAATGATGCTATTAACGGTTGGGAGGAACCATGCACTTAGTTAGTTATGTTTGATCTTATGATGAATGTATATGTAATCTATGATGATGTATCATGTATATCATAAGATTGTCTTTGATGTATCATGGATTAGAATAGGATGATGTACCTTATTTCACATATGTATAATCTTTAAAGCCTTCATACCATGTGACATGTAAAGTGGATGATTGAGCATTTGGAAATGTAATGTTTAAACATTGGATTTATCATTATTATTTCATGTGGATGTTGTACTAGATGGATTCATGTATGTAATTCAATGTTAACGGATCTTAAAAAATGTAATCTATTATGTATGTTATGTTTACTTTTCAGATGGACATTGCTATTGCTTCCGTTATTGTGAATAAGTTATGTATGGTATTTACTTTCATGTAAAAAAAAAAAAAATGTTACCAAACTCAGTGAAACTCTAGGTTAATTCTTTGGATCCCTTAGCGGGGCGTTACAAAACTTCACCTTTAATCCTGACCATTGATTGAAATCGATCTCAACCATTGATGAATTTTAGGAAAGTCTATTTAAGAGACCCTCATCTCTTCATTTTGAAAGGTTGAATGAGAATTTCCATCGAATTGTTGTTGGAATTCATACTCATATTTGCTCATATTCACATAAGCAAAGATCACTTGTTTGACCAAAAGTTGACCAGATTTAACCACGGTTGACTTGAGTTGACTAGTTTCAAAATTTTTTTTGAAATAATTAAATGAAATTATTTAAGTAAATGGAGTACTTAATTCTAATTAATTAAACAAAGTTATTTAATTAAATGAAAAGCCATTTCTAATTTATTAAATGAACTTATTTAATTAAATAAGAAAAGTGTCTCTAATTA
>CM053787.1:115904462-116144462 GCA_028749045.1 Cupressus sempervirens
TTTTTTTTTACCCTCGTATTTCAAGCATCATTAGTGAGAGTAAATGTGCCCTACCGTCACCCAAGACCCTAAGAATAGGGTTAGTGATATTCATTGACTATTTATATGTGACTTATATGTTTTAAGGAGTAATTGACCTTGGAAAAGGTAATCATGTCAGAATTTTGGATTGAACTCTTCTTTTAGTAAGAATAATTAGGAATATGTTATCATCTCAGTGTATGTATGTGAATTATTAATCATTCTTTTAATAAGAGTAAATATTGCAATAAGTCTAGACAAGGTCTAGCATAGAATGAACTTTTCAGATGTGCGACTTCCAGGAGGAAGTCAAAGGCTAGTGGGGGAGGATGTAAGGTCTCTCCTCGCACGTACTTATTAAATAAGAATTTTTTTATCAATCTATTGTAGGAGATTTGAATGGATATGGAGTACTGTTGTAGGTTTTTAGATGACCTAATGAAAATTGAGAACAACAGATTCATCCATGCTTTAATACTTAAAGACTAGAGAACGACTATGTTGTCTCAACTGTTTAAAAACATTAATTTGCACTAACAATAATACAAGGTGTTTCACTTACTGATGATGTTATTGATTTTGTTACCTCAATGATTAGGATTCTATGCATTTAGATAGTGAAATATTCACTATTGGTAATGTTATGATGTTTAGGTATATACATGCCTAACAATGATTATTCTCGTATTTAATTTGAATTAATGAATAAGTTATATGTCATATTGATGATGTAATTTTTGATGATTAAATGTGAGTAGAAATGAATTAAATAGTTAAGTAATTGAAGCATTATGTTCTGAGTTCGCCCCAACCCTCCGTAACCCTAGTTGATATTTTATCATTTTGATACTCACAATTTGAGATGTCAAGACATTATTTGATGCTTAGAACATATTATATTATTTCATGCTATGTGATGTTACTTCTAGATATTTGATGTCCGTCATTTAAGGTGTTAGGTATATGTATGTTGATGAATTAAGTAAAATGTAGGATTAACACATTAATTTTGGAATATTTATGATGAAGGATATAAGTAGGATGCAAGAAACCCTAATTGATGTATGTTTCAATTTATGTGAATTTCTGATACGTATATACTTGCATGTGATTTTCGGGACTACTGATGTGTGAAATGAGTGTGCAGATAAATTTAGCCGAGGAAACCAATGAAGGGACAGAACTGATCTCTATGTGTTAATTTTGAAAACCTTGTTTTTCGTAATTCACTTATTGTATTGTGAGATGTATGTATGTATCTTTCTATGTTCAATGAATGTTAATGTTTGTAACTGTGTTCTTGTGGTGTCGCTTGACACTCGTGATTTGTTTATATTTTTCAGCGTGCTAGTTAGGGTTAGCTGTGCAACCCTTGGACCTAAGTCGAATTAAGATAGTATCTTTTGCTAATTTGGTTCTTAATCGAGTTTAGTCATCCTTAATTCAGATTAGTGCTTAATCTGTATATTAGAGTTGTTAGATGGTCCTATTTTTTTTCTAACTTTTGTTTGGCTCTAAACCTTTTCCTAAGGCTTTAAAACATGAAATATTTATACCCAAAGGGTATGGGTATGGGTTAGGGGTCTTTTCCAACCCCTAAGCCCCTTTTGTTGACTTTTGAGGTCACTCAAAAAGTCCCTTTTTGCCTTTGTGCGAAAATTGCATGTGGTTACCATGAGTTGTCTTACCCCACCTCCTTTTTAGTGTCTAACCATAGTGAGGGTAGAATTAGGATTTTCTAGAATTGCTAGTGGGTGGGAGAAGTTATTGATCCTTTTGGGTGGTTGAGTTGAAGGCTTTTTAGAGGCCTTCATTGAACTAGTTGAGGTTGTTACCCAATCTCCAGTTTTAGAGAAAGTTGAAGATTGAAGAAAGAAAAGGAAAAGCTCTTCTCAAATCTCCATTTACCATAACTTTTTGTGAAGGTAGAAGTTCTTCACTCTTTTAGATTTTATTTCTTCATATTGTTCTTGTTTGAATCTTGCATAAGGTATTGTGTGGTTCTTTGTGTTGCTTGCTTGTGTGTTGGGTTTGATTTGGAGGGATTTTATTCTTGTTCTTGATGCATTTTTATGTTTGTCTTGAGGATTTGTTCTTGAGGGGATTTCATGGGGATTGTTTTGGCATTACTCACCCTTGGATAGGGAAGAAGTGGCCATGTACGAGGGTAGGGCCTTAGTTGGATCTCAATGGTGAAGAGTCTCCTTTCATGGTGAGAGGAGGGAAAAAGGGTAGGGTGTATGGGACCCTACCGGTCATCACATACAATGTTTGAAGTTATAAAATTTTAAAAAAATGAAAGTATAGGTATTTTAGATTATTGCCCCGAAAGGGCATTTGTGGAACAATGCCAGTTCTTGAGATTTTAGCCCCGAAAGGGCTAGGTTATGGTATGGTGATTGACATCTCTCATTGGAAAAATCCACCTCCCCCCTAGTCAGGTCCTATGTTTGGATCTATTGTGCAAAACCGGGTTTTGGTGTATGTTTGAATTGCTTTTAAATGTTGTAATATTTCACCCGGGTCAGCTCTTATTCTCCTTGTACTCCTTGAAGTTTTGAAGGTATTGGATGAAAGTATTTGTGATGGATTTGAAATAAATTTCATTTGAAATGTAATACTAAGTAAGATGAATTTGAATGTTGATGTATTGGCAATGACATCGGGTTTTCTTACTAGCTCTTTCCCGATGGAGCCTTGAACCAAGTTGATTAATAGAAGAGAAAAGATTGAGTAATGTTTCTTGCATATGAGATTTTCGTATTCCATTTTTGCATTTGTTACTTGATAGTAGATGTGATGATGCTTTTACCTTTGCGTGGCACTCTTATGTTTGTAATTTCATTCATTTGACTTAGTCTAACTTGATACTACGGTGAAATAAAACCTACTAATTTTGAGTTCAAACTATGTTAAAGAAAATTTGTATTGAATTCGGACTTCATAGGTATTATCATGAATCGGCATTAGAAAGAAAACGAATAATATTCCTTGTTATGTAATTGATATGGTTCACTTAAATCCAATTAGAAAATGAAAGTACATCTTTTGAACAAAAGAAAAAAAAATAGTTTATTGAGAAAAAAAGATTGGTGTGTTTTTTTTTGCCCTCTGGATTTTGGGCATGACATTTTGGTATCAGAGCCAAGTTCATAACACTTGGGCAATGATGGGTCCATGTAAAGTGTGGACGTTTAAAAAAATTTGAAGCAATTAGATCTCCTCTCACATTTGTGTCTTTGATTAGAAGGAAAAAAAAAAGATTGAGAAACCTTCTTGCATTGTATCTTATGCTATTTCAATTCATGCATATGTGTGTGGGAAAATAGATTAAATAGTGATGATCAATTATGAAAGTTTTTTTTAAAGTTTAAATATATATGGTGGAAGAATGTATGTTAAGTTGAAAATTTAATTCATATTTTGGTAATTGAGAACAAATAATTTAACCTTGTTGACAGATATAAACAGTCCATTTCTCTCTGTGCCAACTATGTGATAAAAAAAAAAAAAAAAAAAAAAACAAATTGGATATAAACACTTCCCTTGTGTTAAAATGGTTGACTCAAAATATATATATATATATACAAATATATAGCTTATAGAAAATAAAATCAATCAACACTTACAAGAAAAAATGACTTAAAAGAAAAAAGTGCACCTTCAGAAGCAAAATTGCTCTCTGGACTTTACATTAAAGAAGAAATTAATTCATTTGATGCAACACGGAATATCCTCTGTTGATCCTTTACTTTTAGAAATTTAAAATTCGAATAACTAAATTTAAAAAGAAAAGGAATCCTAAAATATCCTAGGAGCTACCTAATAACTTTAAACTCTAAATGTTTCCCTTTTTCCTAAGTCTTCACGTACTTGAACTCATACTTAATTTCATGTTCTGAGCGAATGGGAGATCCCTCCATCACTGTGCATTCGTACACCTTCCCGGATGCCAAGTTGGACTTGGTGGGAAGGGGAGTAATGGAAAACTTTGTTAAAGGTGAAAAAAAAAAGGGGGCCTTAATTAACTTGTTTTATACTAATTTTCACTCTACCCCAACCTTGTCGCACTTTTCTTACCATATTCTATTGGATCACGTGCCCCTTACCCTTCCTTTGGCAGTGGTATCTGCATATGGCGAGTGAGTTCACTGACCTTGTTTTTCGAAATAAATTCGTGGGCTAAGTCTTCAAAAAGGGGAAGGAAATTGTATTATGCGAGCAATTAATTTATAGAGTTGAATGTGTTTTATTTTGAAATCTTTTATACCCCATGATGATTGTTGCATACCTTCTCCTGTTTAGCCTGCTGCTGCATTTTGTAGCCCCTTGGAATGCGCAAAATGCATGGGGAAATTCCCATTACATGGTGTTAAGGGATTGCATAGTACTAATGTTTTGTGCCATTAAGATTTAGCCTTCAACTCCAATCAAAGCCCCTTTTTCAACTAACTCGTCCTCTACACCTTGTGTTAGCGTATGATGGCTTGGAAGGGTATGTCAGGCTTGGGAGGACACTTGGAGATAGCAATAAGATAGGTTGTAGGAGGCTTGATTGTTAATTATTTAAACCAAGTATTTTAATTAAATGAAAAGCCATTCCTAATTAATTAAATGAAGTTATTTAATTAAATAAGAAAAGTGTCTCTAATTAACTAAAGATTATTTAATTAAATAGAAAAAGTAATTATGAGAGCATATCTCATTTTATTAAATTAAATATCTCAACAAAATCTCTCTCCAGTTCAAAAAGGGAATTTTCCAGTTCACTATTGATCAAAAATGAGTTAAATCAGTTAACTACTTTTTCTACTCAAATTGAATCAGTTAACTCCTTATTTTACTCAAATTAAATCTGTTAACTCCCTTTAATTTTGAAATCTGCCTTTATGATTGAACTTCACCTTTAATCCTGACCGTTAATTGAAATTGATCTCAACCGTTGATGAATTCCAGGAAAGTCTATTTAAGAGACCCTCATCTCTTCATTTTGAAAGGTTGAATGAGAATTTGCATCGAATTTTTGGTTGAATTCATACTCACATTTTCTCATATTCACATATGAAAATATCAAGTTTGACCAAAAGTTGACCAAATTTAACCACGGTTGACTTGAGTTGACTAGTTTCGAAAAGAATTTTGAAATAATTAAACGAAATTATTTAATTAAATGGAGTATTTACTTCTAATTAATTAAACAAAATTATTTAAGTAAATGAGAAGCCATTCCTAATTAATTAAATGAAGTTATTTAATTAAATAAGATAAGTGTCTCTAATTAATTAAAAATTATTTAATTAAATCAAAAAAGTAATTATGAGAGCATATCTCATTTTATTAAATTACATATCTCAACAAAATCTCTCTTCAGTTCAAAAAGGGAAATTTCCAGTTCACTATTGATAAAAAATGAGTTAAATCAGTTAACTCTTTTTTCTACTCAAATTGAATCAGTTAACTCGTCATTTTACTCAAATTAAATCTTTTAACTCTCTTTAATTTGTAAATCTCCCTTTATTACTGAACTTCACCTTTAATCCTCACTGTTAATTGAAATCGATCTCAACCGTTGATGAATTCTAGGAAATTTTATTTAGGAGACCCTCATCTCTTCATTTTGAAAGGTTGAATGAGAATTTGCATCGAATTGTTGCTAGAATTCTTACTCACATTTGCTCATATTCACATACACAAAGATCAAGTTCGACCAAAATTTGACCACATTTAACCACGGTTGAATTGAGTTGACTAGTTTCAAAAAAAAATTTGAAATAATTAAACGAAATTATTTAATTAAACGGAGTACTTATTTCTAATTAATTAAACAAAGTTTTTTAATTAAATGAGAAGCCATTCCTAATTAATTAAATGAAGTTATTTAATTAAATATGAAAAGTGTCTCTAATTAATTAAAGATTATTCAATTAAATAGAAAAAGTAATTATGAGAGCATATCTCATTTTATTAAATTAAATATCTCAACAAAATCGCTCTTCAGTTCAAAAAGGGAAATTTTGAGTTCACGATTGATCAAAAATGAGTTAAATCAGTTAACTCCTTTTTCTACTCAAATTGAATCAGTTAACTCCTTATTTTACTCAAATTAAATTATTTAACTCCCTTTAATTTGGAAATCTACCTTTATGACTGAACTTCAACTTTAATCCTGACCGTTGATTGAAATCGATCTCAACTGTTGATGAATTCTAGGAAAGTCTATTTAAGAGACCCTCATCTCTTCATTTTAAAAGGTTGAATAAGAATTTACATCGAATTGTTGCTATAATTCATACTCACATTTGCTCATATTCACATACGCAAAGATCAAGTTTTACCAAAAGTTGATCAGATTTAACCACGGTTGACTTGAGTTGACTAGTTTCAAAAATTTTTTTGAAATAATTAAAGTAAATTATTTAATTAAATGCAGTACTTCCTTCTAATTAATTAAACAAATTTATTTAATTATATGAGAAGCCATTCCTAATTAATTAAATGAAGTTATTTAATTAAATAAGAAAAGTGTCTCTAATTAATTAAATAGAAAAAGTAATTATGAGAGCATATCTCATTTTATTAAATTAAATATCTCAACAAAATCTCTCTTCAGTTCAAAAAGGGAAATTTCCAGTTCACAATTGATCAAAAATGAGTTAAATTAATTAACTCCTTTTTCTACTCAAATTCAATTAGTGAACTCCTTATTTTACTCAATTTAAATCTGTTAACTTCCTTTAATTTGTAAATCTCCCTTTATGACTGAACTTCACCTTTAATCCTGACTGTCGATTAAAATCGATCTCAACCATTGATGAATTCCAGGAAATTCTATTTAAGAGACCCTGATCTCTTCATTTTGAAAGGTTGAATGAGAATTTGCATCGAATTGTTGCTGAAATTCATACTCACATTTGCTCATATTCACATACGCAAAGATCAAGTTTGACCAAAAGTTGGCCAGATTTAACCACAGTTGACTTGAGTTGACTAGGTTCGAAAAGAATTTTGAGATAATTGAACAAAATTATTTAATTAAATGGAGTACTTACTTCTAATTAATTCAAAAAAGTTATTTAATTAAATGAGAAACCATTCCTAATTAATTAAATGAAGTTATTTAATTAAATAAGAAAAGTGTCTCAAATTAATTAAAAATTATTTAATTAAATAGAAAAAGTAATTATGAGAGCATATCTCATTTTATTAAATTAAATATCTCAACAAAATCTCTCTTCAGTTCAAAAAGGGAAATTTCCAGTTCACTATTGATCAAAAATGAGTTAAATCAGTTAATTCCTTTTTCTACTCAAATTGAATCGGTTAACTCCTTATTTTACTCAAACTAAATCTGTTAACTCTCTTTAGTTTTGAAATCTCCCTTTATGACTGAACTTCACCTTTAATCCTGACCGTTGATTAAAATCGATCTCAACCGTTGATGAATTTCAGGAAAGTCTATTTAAGAGACCCTCACCTCTTCATTTTGAAAGGTTGAATGAGAATTTACATCGAATTGTTGCTGAAATTCATAATCATATTTGCTCATATTCACATACGCAAAGATCAAGTTTGACACAAAGTTGACCAAATTTCACCATAGTTGACTTGAGTTGACTAATTTCAAATTTTTTTTTGAAATAATTAAACGAAATTATTTAATTAAATAGAGTACTTACTTCTAATTAATTAAACAAAGCTATTTAATTAAGTGAGAAGTCATTCCTAATTAATTAAATGAAGTTATTTAATTAAATAAGAAAAGTGTCTCTAATTAATTAAAGATTATTTAATTAAATAGAAAAAGTAATTATGAGAGCAAATCTAATTTTATTAAATTAAATATCTCAAAAAAATCTTTCTTCAGTTCAAAAAGAAAAATTTCCAGTTCACTATTGATAAAAAATGACTTAAATGAGTTAACTGCTTTTTCTACTCAAATTGAATCAGTTAACTCCTTATTTTACCCAAATTAAATCTGTTAACTCCCTTTAATTTGGAAATCTCCCTTTATGACCCAACTTCACCTTTAATCCTGACCGTTGATTGAAATCGATCTCAACCGTTGACGAATTCGAGGAAAGTCTATTTAAGAGACCCTCATCTCTTCATTTTGAAAGGTTGAATGAGAATTTGCATCGAAGTGTTCCTGGAATTCTTACTCACATTTGCTCATATTCACATACGCAAAGATCAAGTTTGACCAAAATTTGACCAAATTTAACCACAGTTGACTTGAGTTGACTAGTTTCAAAAAAAATTTGAAATAATTAAATGAAATTATTTAATTAAATGGAGTACTTATTTCTAATTAATTAAACAAAGTTTTTTAATTAAATGAGAAGCCATTTCTAATTAATTAAATGAAGTTATTTAATTAAATAAGAAAAGTGTCCCTAATTAATTAAAGATTATTTAATTAAATAGAAAAAGTAATTATTAGAGCATATCTCATATTATTAAATTAAACATCTCAAAAAAATCTCTCTTCAGTTCAAAAAGAGAAATTTCCAGTTCACTATTGATAAAAAATGAGTTAAATTAGTTAACTCCTTTTTCTACTCAAATTGAATCAGTTAACTCCATATTTCACTCAAATTAAATCTGTTAACTCCCTTTAATTTGCAAATCTCCATTTATGATTGAACTTCACCTTTAATCCTGACCGTTGATTGAAATCAATCTCAACCGTTGATGAATTCCAGGAAAGTCTATTTAAGAGACCCGCATCTCTTCATTTTGAAAGGTTGAATGAGAATTTGCATCGAATTGTTCCTGGAATTCATACTTACATTTGCTCATATTCACATAACAAAGATCAAGTTTGACCAAAAGTTGACCAAATTTAACCACGGTTGACTTGAGTTGACTAGTTGAGAAAAGAATTTGGAAATAATTAAATAAAATTATTTAATTAAATGGAGTACTTACTTCTAATTAATTAAACAAAGTTATTTAATTAAATGAGAAGCCATTCCTAATTTATTAAATGAACTTATTTAATTAAATAAGAAAAGTGTCTCTAATTAATTAAAGATTATTTATTTAAATCGAAAAAGTAATTATGAGAGCATATCTCATTTTATTAAATTAAATATCTCAACAAAATCTCTCTTCAGTTCAAAGAGAGAAATTTTCAGTTCACTATTGATCAAAAATGAGTTAAATCAGTTGACTCCTTTTTCTACTCAAATTGATTCAGTTAACTCGTCATTTTACTCAAATTAAATCTATTAACTCCCTTTAATTTGTAAATCTCCCTTCATGATTGAACTTCACCTTTAATCCTCACTGTTGATTGAAATCGATCTCAACCGTTGATTAATTCTAGGAAAGTCTATTTAAGAGACCCTCATCTCTTCATTTTGAAAGGGTGAATGAGAATTAGCATCGAATTGTTGTTGGAATTCATACTCACATTTGCTCATATTCACATACGCAAAGATCAAGTTTGACCAAAAGTTGACCATATTTAACCATAGTTGACTTGAGTTGACTAGTTTCAAAAAGAATTTTAAAATAATTAAATAAAATTATTTAATTAAATGGAGTACTTACTTCTAATTAATTAAACAAATTTATTTAATTAAATGACAAGCCATTCCTAATTAATTAAATGAAGTTATTTAATTAAATAAGAAAAGTGTCTCTAATTAATTAATGATTATTTAATTAAATAGAAAAAGTAATTATGAGAGCATATCTCATTTTATTAAATTAAATATCTCAACAAAATCTCTCTTCAGTTTAAAAAGGGAACTTTCGAGTTCACGATTGATCAAAAATGAGTTAAATTAGTTAACTCCTTTTTCTAGTCAAATTGAATCAGTTAACTCCTTATTTTACTCAAATTAAATCTGTTAACTCCCTTTAATTTGAAAATCTCCCTTTATGACTGAACTTCACCTTTAATCCTGACCGCTGATTGAACTTAATCTCAACCGTTGATGAATTCTAGGAAATTCTATTTAAGAGACTCTCATCTCTTCATTTTAAAAGATTGAATGAGAATTTGCATCGAATTGTTGCTAGAATTCATACTCACATTTGCTCATATTCACATACGCAAAGATCAAGTTTTACCAAAAGTTGACCAAATTTAACCACGGTTAACTTGAGTTGACTAGTTTCAAAAAGAATTTTGAAATAATTAAACTAAATTATTTAATTAAATGGAGTACTTACTTCTAATTAATTAAACAAAGTTATTTAATTATATGAGAAGCCATTCATAATTAATTAAATGAAGTTATTTAATTAAATAAGAAAAGTGTCTCTAATTAATTAAATAGAAAAAGTAATTATGAGAGCATATCTCATTTTATTAAATTAAATATCTCAACAAAATCTCTCTTCAGTTCAAAAAGAGAAATTTCTATTTCACTATTTATCAAAAATGAATTAAATTAGTTAACTCCTTTTTTTACTCAAATTGAATCAGTTAACTCCTTATTTTACTCAAATTAAATCTATTAACTTCCTTTAATTTGGAAATCTCCCTTTATGACTGAACTTCACCTTTAATCCCGACCGTTGATTAAAATTGATCTCAACCATTGATGAATTTCAGGAGAGTCTATTTAAGAGACCCTCATCTCTTTATTTTGAAAGGTTGAATGAGAATTTGCATCGAATTGGCTCTGAAATGCATACTCACATTTGCTCATATTCACATACGCAATGATCAAGTTTGACAAAAAGTTGACCAGATTTCACCATGGTTGACTTGAGTTGACTAGTTTCGAAAAGAATTTTGAAATAATTAAACAAAATTATTTAATTAAATGGAGTACTTACTTCTAATTAATTCAACAAAGTTATTAAATTAAATAAGAAGTCATTCCTAATTAATTAAATGAAGTTATTTAATTAAATAAGAAAATTGTCTCTAATTAATTAAATATTATTTAATTAAATAGAAAAAGGAATTATGAGAGCATATCTAATTTTATTAAATTAAATATCTCAACAAAATCTCTCTTCAGTTCAAAAAGGGAAATTTCCACTTCACTATTGATCAAAAATGAGTTAAATCAGTTAACTCCTTTTTCTACTGAAATTGAATCAGTTAACTCCTTATTTTACTCAAATTAAATCTGTTAACTCCCTTTAATTTTGAAATCTCCCTTTATGACTGAACTTCACCTTTAATCCTGTCCGTTGATTGAAATCGATCTCAATCGTTGATCAATTCCAGGAAAGTCTATTTAAGAGACCCTCACCTCTTCATTTTGAAAGGTTGAATGAGAATTTGCATCGAATTATTGCTGAAATTCATACTCACATTAGCTCATATTCACATACGCAAAGATAAATTTTGACCAAAGATTGACCAGATTTCACCATAGTTGACTTGAGTTGACTAGTTTTGACAAGAATTTTGAAATAATTGAACGAAACTATTTAATTAAATGGAGTAATTACTTCTAATTAATTAGACAAAGTTATTTAATTAAGTGAGAAGCCATTCCTAATTAATTAAATGAAGTTATTTAATTAAATAAGAAAAGTGTCTCTAATTAATTAAAAATTATTTAATTAAATAGAAGAAGTAATTATGAGAGCATATCATTTTATTAAATTAAATATCTCAAAAAAATCTCTCTTCAGTTCAAAAAGGAAAATTTCCAATTCACTATTGATAAAAAATGAGTTAAATGAGTTAACTCCATTTTCTACTCAAATTGAATCAGTTAACTCCTTATTTTACCCAAATTAAATCTATTAAGTTCCTTTAATTTGGAAATCTCTCTTTATGACCGAACTTCACCTTTAATCTTGACCGTTGATTGAAATCGATCTCAACCATTGATGAATTCCAGGAAAGTCTATTTAGGAGACCCTCATCTCTTCATTTTGAAAGGTTGAATGAGAATTTACATCGAATTGTTGCTGGAATTCATACTCACATTTTCTCATATTCACATACGCAAAGATCAAGTTTGACCAAAAGTTGACTAGATTTAACCACGGTTGACTTGAGTTGACTAGTTTCAAAAAATATTTTAAAATAATTAAACAAAATTATTTAATTAAATGGAGTACTTACTTCTAATTAATTAAACAAAGTTATTTAATTAAATGAGAATCCATTTATAATTAATTAAATGAAGCTATTTAATTAAATAAGAAAAGTGTCTCTAATTAGTTAAAGATTATTTAATTAAATAGAAAAAGTAATTATGAGAGCATATCTCATTTTATTAAATTAAATATCTCAACAAAATCTCTCTTCAGTTCAAAAAGGGAAATTTCTAGTTCACTATTTATCAAAAATGAGTTAAACCAGTTAACTCCTTTTTCTACTCAAATTGGATCAGTTAACTCCTTATTTTACTCAAATTAATTCTGTTAACTTCCTTTAATTTGAAAATCTTCCTTTATGACTGAACTTCACCTTTAATCCTGACCATTGATTGAAATCGATCTCAACTGTTGATGAATTCTAAGAAAGTCTATTTAAGAGACCCTCATCTCTTCATTTTGAAAGGTTGAATGAGAATTTGCATCGAATTGTGGTTGGAATTCATACTCACATTTGCTCATATTCACATACGCAAAGATCATGTTTGACCAAAAGATGACTAGATTTAACCACAGTTGACTTGAGTTGACTAATTTCAAAAAAAATTAAAATAATTAAACAAAATTATTTAATTAAATTGAGTACTTACTCCTAATTAATTAAGAAAAGTTATTTAATTAAATGAGAAGCCATTCCTAATTTAATAAATGATGTTATTTAATTATATAAGAAAAGTGTCTCTAATTAATTAAAGATTATTTCATTAAATAGAAAAAGTAATTATGAGAGCATATCTCATTTTATTAAATTAAATATCTCAGCAAAAGCTGTCTTCAGTTCAAAAAGCAAAATTTCTAGTTCGCTATTGATCAAAATTGAGTTAAATCAGTTAACTCCTTTTTCTACTCAAATTGAATCTGTTAACTCCTTATTTTACTCAAATTAAATTTGTTAACTCCCTTTAATTTGGAAATCTCACCTTTATTCCTGACCGTTGACTAAAATTGATCTCAACCATTGATGAATTTCAGAAAATTCTATTTAAGAGACCCTCATCTCTTCATTTTGAAAGGTTGAATGAGAATTTGCATCGAATTGTTGTTGGAATTCATACTCACATTTGCTCTTATTCACATACGCAAAGATCAAGTTTGACCAAAAGTTGACCAGATTTAACCACGGTTGACTTGAGTTGACTAGTTTCAAAATTATTTTTCAAATAATTAAACAAAATTATTTATTTAAATGTAGTACTTACTTGTAATTAATGTTAAGAGAGGGGTAAACGCTTTGACCTGGAGCTATGAACCAGTGAGGCCACAAACAAGGGACCTCATCCCCATTGGATTTGAACCTTGATGGTAAAGATAACAACTTATCAACTTAACCATCACAACATGCCACTATTGGCCAAAAGGGTTTGTGGTAAACTTAGTGTGACTCGAACCGGAGTTGATGCGTAGAATCGAGATCATTAGCCTAACACTACGCCTCACGACTCGCCTTCACACCAACTCGGCTATTCACTCACCCTTAAAAGTGTTTGTGGTAAACCTAGTGTGACTTGAACCGGAGTTGATGCGTAGCACCGAGATCATTAGCCTAACACTACACCTCACGACTCGCCTTCACACCAACTCGGCTACTCACTCACCCTTAAAAGGGTTTGTGGTAAACCTAGTGTGACTCGAACCGGAGTTGATGCATAGCACTGAGATCATTAGCCTAACACTACGCCTCACGACTCGCCTTCACACCAACTTGGCTACTCACTCACCCTTAAAAGGGTTTGTGGTAAACCTAGTGTGACTCGAATCAGAGTTGATGCGTAGCACCGAGATCACTAGCCTAACACTACGCCTCATGACTCGCCTTCACACCAACTCGGCTACTCAAAAGGGTTAGTGGTAAACCTAGTGTGACTCGAACCGGAGTTGATGCGTAGCACCGGGATCATTAGCCTAACACTACGCCTCACGACTCGCCTTCACACCAACTCGGCTACTCACTCACCCTGACTTACTTGTAATTAATTAAACAAATTTATTTAATTAAATGAGAAGTCATTCCTAATTAATTAAATAAAGTTATTTAATTAAATAAGGAAAATGTCTCTAATTAATTAAAGATTATTTAATTAAATAGAAAAAGTAATTATGAGAGCATATCTCATTTTATTAAATTAAATATCTTGACAAAATCTCTCTTCAGTTCAAAAAGGGAAATTTCTATTTTACTATTGATAAAAAATGAGTTAAATCAGTTAAATCCTTTTTCTACTCAAATTGAATCAGTTAACTCCTTATTTTACTCAAATTAAATCTAATAACTCCATTTAATCTGGAAATCTCCCTTTATGACTGAACTTCACCTTTAATCTTGACCGTTGATTGAAATCGATCTCAACCGTTGATGAATTCTAGGAAAGTCTATTTAAGAGACCCTCATGTCTTCATTTTGAAAGGTTGAATGAGAATTTGCATCAAATTGTTGCTGGAATTCATACTCACATTTGCTCATATTCACATATGCAAAGATCAAGTTTGACCAAAAGTTGACTAGATTTAACCAGGGTTGACTTGAGTTGACTAGTTTTGAAATTTTTTTTGAAATAATTAAACGAAATTATTTAATTAAATGGAGTACTTACTTCTAATTAATTAAAAAAAGTTATTTAATTAAATGAGAAGCCATTCTTAATTAATTAAATGAAGTTATTTAATTAAATAAGAAAAGTGTCTCTAATTAATAAAGATTATTTAATTAAATAGAAAAAGTAATTATGAGAGAATATCTCATTTTATTAAATTAAATATCTCAACAAGATCTCTCTTCAGTTCAAAAAGGGAAATTTCCAATTCACTATTGATCAAAAATGAGTTAAATGAGTTAACTTCTTTTTCTACTCCAATTGAATCAATTAACTCCTTATTTTACTCAAATTAAATCTGTTAACTTCCTTTAATTTAAAAATCTCTCTTTATGACTGAACTTCACCTTTAATCCTGACCATTGATTGAAATCGATCTTAACCATTGATGAATTTAGGGAAAGTTTATTTAAGAGACCTTCATCTCTTCATTTTGAAAGGTTGAATAAGAATTTGCATCGAATTGTTGCTGGAATTCATACTCACATTTTCTCATATTCACATAGGCAAAGATCAAGTTTGACCAAAAGTTGACTAGATTTAACCACGGTTGACTTGAGATGACTAGTTTCGAAAAGAATTTTGAAATAATTAAACGAAATTATTTAATTAAATGGAGTACTTACTTCTAATTAATTAAACAAAGTTATTTAATTAAATGAGAAGCCATTTCTAATTAATTCAATGAAGCTATTTAATTAAATAAGAAAAGTGTCTCTAATTAATTAAAGATTATTTAATTAAATAGAAAAAATAATTATGAGAGCATATCTCATTTTATTAAATTAAACATCTCAACCAAATCTCTCTTTAGTTCAAAAAAGGAAATCTCCAGTTCACTATTGATAAAAAATGAGTTAAATCAGTTAACTCCTTTTTCTACTCAAATTGAATCAGTTAACTCCTTATTTTACTCAAATTAAATTTGTTAACTCTCTTTAATTTTGAAATCTCCCTTTATGACTAAACTTCACCTTTACTCCTGACCGTTGATTGAAATCGATCTCAACCGTTGATGAATTCCAGGAAAGTCTATTTAAGAGACCCTCATCTCTTCATTTTGAAAGGTTGAATGAGAATTTGCATCGAATTGTTGCTAGAATTCATGCTCACATTTGCTCATATTCACATACGCAAAGATCAAGTTTGACCAAAAGTTGACCAGATTTAACCACGGTTGACTTGAGTTAACTAATTTTGAAAAGAATTTTGAAATAATTAAATAAAATTATTTAATTAAATAGAGTACTTACTTCTAATTAATTAAACAAAGTTATTTAATTAAATGAGAAGCCATTCTTAATTAATTTCAATGGAGATATTTAATTAAATAAGAAAAGTGTCTCTAATTAATTAAAGATTATTTAATTAAATAGAAAAAGTAATTATGAGAGCATATCTCATTTTATTAAATTAAATATCTCAACAAAATCTTTTTTCAGTTCAAAAAGGGAAATTTCTAGTTCACTATTGATCAAAACTGAGTTAAATCAGTTAACTCCTTTTTTTACTCAAATTGAATTAGTTAACTCCTTATTTTACTCAAATTAAATCTGTTAACTCCCTTTAATTTGAAAATCTCCCTTTATGACTGAGCTTCACCTTTAATCCTGATCGTTGATTGAAATCGATCTCAACCGTTGATGAAGTCCATGAAAGTCTATTTAAGAGACCCTCATCTCTTCATTTTGAAAGGTTGAATGAGAATTTGCATCGAATTGTTGCTGAAATTCATACTCACATTTGCTCATATTCACATACGCAAAGATCAAGTTTGACCAAAAGTTGACCAGATTTAACCATGATTGACTTGAGTTGACTAGTTTCAAGAAGAGTTTTAAAATAATTTTAAAAAATTATTTAAGTAAATGGAGTACTTACTTCTAATTAATTAAACAAAGTTATTTAATTAAATGAGAAGCCATTCCTAATTAATTAAATGAAGTTATTTAATTAAATAAGAAAAGTGTCTCTAATTAATTAAAGATTATTTAATTAAATAGAAAAATTAATTATGAGAGCATATCTCATTTTATTAAATTAAATATCTCAACAAAATCTCTTTTCGGTTCAAAAAGGGAAATTTCCAGTTCACTATTGATCAAAAATGAGTTAAATTAGTTAACTCATTTTTTTACTCAAATTAAATCAGTTAACTCTTTATTTTACTCAAATTAAATCTGTTAACTCCCTTTAATTTGGAAATCTCCCTTTATGACTGAGCTTCACCTTTGATCCTGACCGTTGATTGAAATCGATCTCAACCGTTGATGAATTCCAGGAAAGTCTATTTAAGAGACCCTCATCTCTTCATTTTGAAAGGTTTAATCAGAATTTGCATCGAATTGTTGCTGGAATTCATACTCACATTTGCTCATATTTACATACATAAAGATCAAGTTTGACCAAAAGTTGACCAAATTTAACCACGGTTGACTTGAGTTGACTAGTTTCAAAAAGAATTTTGAAATAATTAAACGAAATTATTTAATTAAGTGGAGTACATACTTCTAATTAATTAAAAAAAAATTATTTAATTAAATGAGAAGCCATTCTTAATTAATTAAATGAAGTTATTTAATTAAATAAGAGAAGTGTCTCTAATTAATTAAAGATTATTTAATTAAATAGAAAAAATAATTATGAGAGCATATCTGTGAGGCCTTGCCCTGACCCTTCGTGGCCTTAGTTGTTAATTTATCTTTTTGTTACTCACGACTCGAGATGTCGAGACATTATTAGATACTTGAACATATCATATTATTTGATGTTGTGTGATGTTATTTTTAGATATTTGATATCCGTCATTTAATGCTTGATGTATATGTATGTTGATGAAATCAGTACATGTAGGATTGCTGCTTTGATTTAAGAGATTTTAATGGTTAAGAAATGAGAGAAACCCTGAGTGATGTATGTTCCAATTTATGTGAAATTTCGATACGTATATACATATGTACATGTGATTTTCGGGACTACTGATGTGTGCAATGAGTATGCAAATATTTTAGCCGAGAAAACTGACAGAGGAACATAACTGATCTCTATGTGCTAATTTTAGAAACCTTTTTGTTCATAATTCACGTATTGTTTTGTGAGATGTGTGTATGTATCTTTCTATGTTCAGTAAATTTGAATGTCTCGTAATTATGTTCTGTCAGTAAATGTGAATGTCTTGTAACTATGTTCTTTTAGTGTCGCTTAACACTCGTAAATTTTTTTATGATCTTCAGTGTGTTGAGTAGGGTCAGTTGTGTAACCTTTGAACCTATGTTGGTTTAAGTTAGTATCTTTTGCTAATCTAGTTCTTAATCAAGTTTAGTCACCCTAATTTAGTTTAGTGCTTAATCTACTTTGTTAGAGTTGTTAGTTGGTCCTAATTTTTTCCCTAGCCTTTGTTTGACTCTAAACCTATTCCTAAGGCTTTAAAACATGGAATAATTATACTCAAGGGGTATGGGTATGGGTTAGGGGTCTTTTCCAACCCCTAAGCCCCTTTTGTTGACTTTGTAAATCACTCAAAAAGTCTCATTTTACCTTTGTGCGAAAATTGCAAGTGGTTACCATGAGTTGCCTTACCTCACCTCCTTCTAGTGTTTAACCATAGTGTGGGTTGAGTTAGGAGTTTCTAGAATTTTTAGTAGGTGAGAGAAGTTATTGATCCTTTTGGGTGGTTGAGTTTGGGGCTTATTTATAGGCCTTCTTGGTCTAGTTGAGGTGGTTACCCAATCTCTATATTTGGAGAAGAGTTCTTGAAGATTGAAGCAAGGAGAAGGAAACTCTACTCAAACTTGTTCATTGCCATTACCTCTTTGTGAAGGTTGGAATTCTCATGTCCCTTCTTTAGATTTCATTCTTGTTTCATGCTTATACTACCTTGTTGTTGTTTGAATGTTTGTATGGTTGTGGGTATGTTGGGAAGATTTGAAAATCATGTTATTTTTGGATGATTTCCTTTCATGTTTATGTCTGCAATTTTGAGATTTTTCTTGCATGGGTGTTTTGGTATTACTCACCCTTGGAGAGGGCAGAAGTGACCAATTGTGGGAAAGGTCTGTTTAGTCAGACTCCAACCAGTGTAGAGTCTCTTCTCAGGATGAGAAGAGGGAGAAAGGGTAGGGTGTTATGGGGCCATACCTTTTAGCACAAACCTTTTATGTTTATGGTATGTCGAAATGGAAGAACGAAAGTTCTTGGTATATAGCCCCAATTGGGCATATGTTTGGTGTTGTGCTTGACTTCTCCTAGTTGGAAGAATCAACCTTTCCCTAGTTCATTGTGAATCATATAGTGAAAACCTTGTGTGAATATGCATGGTTGAATTGTTCTTGGTCTTGTTTGTTATCACCTGATTATATTTTGTTTCCTCCACGGTTCATAGAAATGTGTTGCAGAATTGGATATGGAACCCTTGTTGGGGGGCATGAAGAAAATTTCATTTAAGTGTTGTAATTCAGGATTGAAATCCTATGTAATTTGTATCTCAAAACTTTGTTGGATTGGCAACGAAGTCGATTTTTCTTCCTGATTCTTTCCCAACTGAGCCCTTGAATTAGGTTTGCCAAAAAAATTGGTGTTTGATTATAATTGCTTGTTATGTGATTTAATCATAAATTTAATTTAGATGGATGCACATCAAGAATAGGATGGAAATGATGTTTTATTCAATTAGGAAAATTTCAAGTATTCCTTATATATTGAAAAATGAAAATTATGTCATGAATGTAGGTTCAGTTCCAGGATTATTGGAAGCAAAACAATTCTTGCATTATAGTATATGGATCATTCATATTCTTGAAATATTTAATTTTGTAATAGCTCCTATTCGACTTTTTTTTAAAGGATAACCCCTCTTAGTAAGTCAATCAATTTCAAAAAAAATAATACTTGAGAAAATTTATTCTTAGAGCAAAAATGCTCACTGCCTTTTGTATGAGGAACAAGATTTATTGTATTTTGCCACAGAGCATCAAAAAAGATTCTATTATTATTCTCTTGAACTTGTTAATTTTAAATGCTTAAATAAAATAAAGTAAAAATAAAATAATTACTACCATCTAAAGAAATAAAACCTAAGCATTTGAAATATACTATTCTTACCTAATAAACTTTATAACTTAATGTATTAACTCTTAGTCCTTATCTACCCCTGCATTAAACTCCTACGTGCTAGCTCATAGTATGGGGTTTGTAAGAGTTTTTTTTCATAATCATATCTCCTTTCAGGGTGATGTCACCACCGTACCCTTCTCCTTTTGAAGTTGAGCGCTCGCCTTTGTTTAAATTATCATTGTGGTGGTCTTAAACATAGTGGGATTGCTTGAGTTTTTATTTTCAATTTGGGGCTTGAGCTTGGGCGGCCCTTCACCCATGACAAGATGGGTTGGTGGAGGAGACATGAATGATGTAGGGTCAGTCTATGGGTAGCGCGCTGGGTTGGGAAGCACAGAGGTAAGTTAGGATGTGGGGTGGAGAGAGTAGAGTGTAGGGGTAGCTTAGGTGTTAAGGGTTAGTTAGAATGTAGGTTAGTATAGGTTGGTTAGGTTAGTTTGTTTTTATATTGTTTAATTTATTTATTTTTAGTTAAGTTTTCAGTTAGATTTAAATTTGTTTTAGTAGTTGTGTTAGGATTAGTTTTAGTTTAGTATAGGGCTTAGTTATTATAATATTTGAGTTGTGAATATATTCAATGTAGAGTTAGTATTAAAATTTGTAGTAGTATATTTTGAATTATAGTAAGGTTTTAATTTAGCTTTAGATTAATGAGCTTTTAGTTCAATGTTTTTAATTAAATGTAGTACTTACTTCTAATTAATTAAACAAAGTTATTTAATTAAATTAGAAGCCATTCCTAATTAATTAAATGAAGTTATTTAATTAAATAAGAAAAGTGCCTCTAATTAATTAAAGATTATTTAATTAAATAAAAAAAGTAATTATGAGAGCATATCTCATTTTATTAAATTAAATATCTCAACAAAATCTCTCTTCTGTTCAAAAAGGGAAATTTCCAGTTCACTATTGATCAAAAATGACTTAAATTAGTTAACTCCTTTTTCTACTCAAATTGAATCTGTTAACTCCTTATTTTACTCAAAATAAATCTGTTAACTCCCTTTAATTTGGAAATCTCCCTTTATGACTGAACTTCACCTTTAATCCTGACCGTTGATTGAAATCGATCTCAACCGTTGATGAATTCCAAGAAAGTCTATTTAAGAGACCCTCATCTCTTCATTTTGAAAGGTTGAATGAGAATTTGCATCGAATTGTTGCTGGAATTCATACTCACATTTTCTTATATTCACATATGCAAAGATCAAGTTTGACCAAAAGTTGACTAGATTTAACCACAGTCGACATGAGTTGACTAGTTTTGAAAAGAATTTCTAAATAATTAAACAAAATTATTTAATTAAATGGAGTACTTAGTTCTAATTAATTAAAAATGAGTTAAATTAATAAACTCTTTTTTCTACTCAAATTGAATCAGTTAACTCCTTATTTTACTCAAATTAAATTCGTTAACACCCTTTAATTTAGAAATCTCCCTTTATGACCGAACTTCACTTTTAATCCTGACCATTGATTAAAATCGATCTCAACTGTTGATAAATTCTAGGAAAGTCTATTTAAGAGACCCTCATCTCTTCATTTTGAAAGGTTGAATGAGAATTTCCATTAAATTGTTGCTAGAATTCATACTCACATTTGCTCATATCCACATACGCAAAGATCAAGTTTGACCAAAAGTTGACCAGATTTAACTACGATTGACTTGAGTTGACTAGTTTCGAATTTTTTTTGAAATAATCAAATGAAATTATTTAATTAAATGGAGTACTTACTTCAAATTAATTTTAAATGGTTATTTAATTAAACGAGAAGCCATTCCAAATTAATTAAATGAAGTTATTTAATTAAATAAGAAAAGTGCCTCTAATTAATTAAAGATTATTTAATTAAATTGAAAAATTAATTATGAGAGCATATCTCATTTTATTAAATTAAATATCTCAATGAAATCTCTCTTCAGTTGAAAAAGGGAAATTTTCAGTTCACTATTGATCAAAAATGAGTTAAATTAGTTAACTCCTTTTTCTACTCAAATTGAATCAGTTAACTCCTTATTTTACTCAAATAAAATTTGTTAACTCCCTTTAATTTAAAAATCTCCCTTTATGACTAAACTTCACCTTTAATCCTGACCGTTGATTGAAATTCATCTCAACTGTTGATGAATTTCAGGAAAGTCTATTTAAGAGACCCTCATCTCTTCATTTTGAAAGCTTGAATGAGAATTTGCATTGAATTGTTAATAGAATTCATACTCACATTTTCTCATATTCACATACGCAAAGATCAAGTTTGACCAAAATTTGACCAGATTTAACTACAGTTTACTTGAGTTGACTAGTTTTGAAAAGAATTTTGAAATGATTAAACGAATTTAATTAATTAAATGGAGTACTTACTTCTAAGTAATTAAACAAAGTTATTTAATTAAATGAGAACCCAATCCTAATTAATTAAATGAAGTTATTTAATTAAATAAGAAAAGTGCCTCTAGTTAATTAAAGATTATTTAATTAAATAAAAAAAAATTTATCAGAGCATATCTCATTTTATTAAATTAAATATCTCAACAAAATATCTCTTCAGTTCAAAAAGGAAAATTTTCAGTTCACTATTGATAAAAAATGAGTTAAATTAGTTAACTCCTCTTTTTACTCAAATTGAATCAGTTAACTCCTTATTTTACTCAAATTAAATCTATTAACTCCCTTTAATTTGGAAATCTCCCTTTATGACTGAACTTCAACTCCCTTTATGACTGAACTTCAACTCTCTTTAATTTAATAAAATGAGATATGTCTCATAATTACTATTTCTATTTATTTAAATAATCTTTAATTAATTAGAGACACTTTTCTTATTTAATTAAATAACTTCATTTAATTAGTTAGGAATGGTTTTTCATTTAATTAAATAAATTTGTTTAATTAATTAGAAGTCAGTATTCCATTTAATTAAAAAATTCGTTTAATTATTTCAAAATTCTTTTCGAAACTAGTCAACTCAAGTCAACCGTGGTTAAATTTGGTCAACTTTTGGTCAAACTTGATCTTTGCGTATGTGAATATGAGCAAATGTGAGTATGAATTCTAGCAACAATTTGATGCAAATTCTCATTCAACCTTTCCAAATGAAAAGAAGTGGGTCTCTTAAATAGACTTTCCTAAAATTTATCAATGGTTGAGATCGATTTACATCAACGGTCAGGATTAAAGGTGAAGTTCAGTCATAAAGGGAAATTTCCAAATTAAAGGGAGTTAACAGATTTAATTTTAGTAAAATAAGGAGTTAGCTGATTCAATTTGTGTAGAAAAAGGAGTTAACTGATTTAACTCATTTTTGATAAATAGTGAACTGAAATTTTCCCTTTTTGAATTGAAGCGAGATTTTGTTGAGATATTTAATTTAATAAAATGAGATATGCTGTCATAATTACTTTTTCTATTTAATTAAGTAATCTTTAATTAATTAGACAAACTTTTCTTATTTAATTAAATAACTTCATTTAATTAATTAGGAATGGCTTCTCATTTAATTAAATAACTTTTTTAAATTAATTCGAAGTAGGTACTCCATTTAATTAAATAATTTCGTTTAATTATTTTAAAATTCTTTTCGAAACTAGTCTTATCAAGTCAACCGTTGTTAAATTTGGTCAACTTTTGAGCAAACTCTATTTTTGCGTATGTGAATATGAGCAAATGTGAGTATGAATTCCAGCAACAATTCGATGCAAATTCTCATTCAACCTTTCAAAATGAAAAGATGAGGGTCTCTTAAATAGACTTTCCTAGAATTCATCAACAATTGAAAGCGATTTGAATGAACGATCAGGATTAAAGGTGAAGTTCAGTAAAAAAGGGAGATTTCCAAATTAAAGGGAGTTAAGAGATTTAGTTTGAGTAAAATAAGGAGTTAACTGATTCAATTTGAGTAGAAAAAGGAGTTAACTGATTTAACTCATTTTTGATCAATAGTGAACTAGAAATTTCCCTTTATGAACTGAAGAGAGATTTTGTTGAGATATTTAATTTAATAAAATGAGATATGCTCTCATAATTACGTTTTCTATTTAATTAAGTAATCTTTAATTACTTAGAGACACTTTTATTATTTAATTAAATAACTTCATTTAATTAATTAGGAATGGCTTCTCATTTAACTAAATAACTTTGTTTAATTAATTTGAAGTAAATACTCTATTTAACTAAATAATTTCGTTTAATTATTTCAAATTTTTTTTCAAAACTAGTCTACTAAAGTCAACCGTGGTTAAACCTGGTCAACTTTCGATCAAACTCTATCTTTGCGTATGTGAATATGAGAAAATATGAGTATGAATTCCAACAACAATTCGATGTAAATTCTTCTTCAACCTTTCAAAATGAAGAGATGAGGGTCTCTTAAGTAGACTTTCCTGGAATTCATCAACGGTTGAGATCGATTTCAATCAACGGTCAGTATTAAAAGTGAAGTTCAGTCATAAAGAGAGTTTTTCAAATTAAAGGGAGTTAACAGATTTAATTTGAGTAAAATAAGGAGTTAACTGATTCAATTTGAGTAGAAAAAGAAGTTAACTGATTTAACTCATTTTTGATCAATAGTGAATTGGAAATTTTCTTTTATGAACTGAAGAGAGATTTTGTTGAGATATTTAATTTAATAAAATGAGATATGCTCTCCTAATTACTTTTTCTATTTCATTAAGTAATCTTTAATTAATTAGAGACACTTTTCTTATTCAATTAAATAACTTCATTTAATTAATTAGGAATGGTTTCTCATTTAATTAAATAACTTTGTTTAATTAATTAGAAGTAAGTACTCCATTTAATTAAATAATTTCATTAAATAATTTCAAATTTTTTTTCAAAACTAGTCAACTCAAGTCAACCGTAGTTAAATCTGATCAACTTTTGGTCAAACTTGATCTTTGCGTATGTGAATATGAGCAAATGTGAGTATGAATTATAGCAACAATTCGATGCAAATTCTCAATCAACCTTTAAAAATGAAGAGATGAGAGTCTTTTAAATAGACTTTCCTGGAATTCATCAACGGTTGAGATTGATTTCAATCAATGGTCAGGATTAAAGGTGAAGTTCAATCATAAAGGGAGATTTCCAAATTAATAGGAGTTAACAGATTTAATTTGAGTAAAATAAGGAGTTAACTGATTCAATTTGAGTAGAAAAAGGAGTTAACTGATTTGACTCATTTTTTATCAATAGTGACCTGAAAATTTCCCTTTTTGAATTGAAGAGAGATTTTGTTGAGATATTTAATTTAATAAAATGAGATATGCTCTCATAATTACTTTTTCTATTTAATTATGTAATCTTTAATTAATTAGAGACACTTTTATTATTTAATTAAATAACTTCATTTAATTAATTAAGAATGGCTTCTCATTTAATTAAATAACTTTGTTTAATTAATTAAAAGTACTCCATTTAATTAAATAATTTCTTTTAATTATTTCAAAATTATTTTCGAAACTAGTCAACTCAAGTCAACCATGTTTAAATCTGGTCAACTTTTGGTCAAACTTGATCTTTGCGTATGTGAATATGAGCAAATGCGAGTATGAATTTCAGTAATAATTCGATGCAAATTCTCGTTCAACCTTTCAAAATGAAGAGAAGAGGGTCTCTTAAATAGACTTTTTTTGAATTCATCAATGGTCGAGAACGATTTCAATCAACGGTCAGGATTAAAGGTGAAGTTCAGTCATAAAGAGAGATTTCCAAATTAAAAGGAGTTAACAGATTTAATTTTAGTAAAATAAGGTGTTAACTGATTCAATTTGAGTAGAAAAAGGAGTTAACTGATTTAACTCATTTTTGATCAATAGTGAACTAGAAATTTCCCTTTTGAAATTGAAGAGAGATTTTGTTGAGATATTTAATTTAATAAAATGATATATGCTCTCATAATTACTTTTTCTATTTAATTAAGTAATCTTTAATTAATTAGAGACACTTTTCTTATTTAATTAAATAAATTCATTTAATTAATTAGGAATGGCTTGTCATTTAATTAAATAATTTTATTTAATTATTTTAAATTTTTTTCTGAAACTAGTCAACTCAAGTCAACTGTAGTTAAATCTGGTCAACTTTTGGGCAAACTCTATGTTTGCGTATGTGAATATGAGCAAATGTGAGTATGAATTCCAGCAACAATTCGATGCAAATTCTCATTCAAGCTTTCAAAATGAAGAGATGAGGGTCTCTTAATTAGACTTTCCTGGAATTCATCAATGGTTGAGATTGATTTCAATCAACGGTCAGTATTAAAAGTGAAGTTCAGTCATAAAGAGAGATTTCTATATTAAAGGGAGTTAACAGATTTAATTTGAGTAAAATAAGGAGTTAACTGATTCAATTTGAGTAAAAAAAGAAGTTAACTGATTTAACCCATTTTTGATCAATACTGAACTGGAAATTTCCCTTTTTGAATTGAAGAGAGATTTTGGTTAGATATTTAATTTAATAAAATGAGATATGCTCTCCTAATTACTTGTTCTATTTCATTAAGTAATCTTTAATTAATTAGAGACACTTTTTTTATTTAATTAAATAACTTCATTTAATTAATTAAGAATGGCTTCTCATTTAGTTAAATAATTTTGTTTAATTAATTAGAAGTACACCATTTAATTAAATAATTTCATTTAATTATTTCAGAATTCTTTTCGAAACTATTCAACTCAAGTCAACCGTGGTTAAATCTGATCAACTTTTGGTCAAACTTGATCTTTGTGTATGTGAATATGAGCAAATGTGAGTATAAATTCTAGCAACAATTCGATGCAAATTCTCATTCAACCTTTCAAAATGAAGAGATTAGAGTTTCTTAAATAGATTTTCCTGGAATTCATCAACGGTTGAGATTGATTTCAATCAACGGTCAGGATTAAAGGCGAAGTTCAGTCATATAGGGAGATTTCCAAATTAAAGGGTGTTAACAGATTTAATTTGAGTAAAATAATTAGTTAACTGATTCAATTTGAGTAGAAAAAGGAGTTAACTAATTTGACTCATTTTTTATCAATAGTGAGCTGAAAATTTTTCTTTTTGAACTGAAGAGAGATTTTGTTGAGATATTTAATTTAATAAAATGAGATATGCTCTCATAATTACTTTTTCTATTTAATTAAGTAATCTTTAATTAATTAGTGACACTTTTATTATTTAATTAAATAACTTCATTTAATTAATTAAGAATGGCTTCTCATTTAATTAAATAACTTTGTTTAATTAATTAGTAGTAAGTGCTCCATTTTATTAAATAATTTCGTTTAATTATTTCAAAATTATTTTCGAAACTAGTCAACTCAAGTCAACCATGGTTAAATCTGGTCAACTTTTGGTCAAACTTGATCTTTGCATATGTGAATATGAGCAAATGCGAGTATGAATTCTAGTAATAATTCGATGCAAATTCCCATTCAACCTTTCCAAATGAAGAGAAGAGGGTCTCTTAAATAGACTTTCTTGGAATTCATCAACGGTTGAGATCGATTTCAATAAACGGTCAGGGTTAAAGGTGAAGTTCAGTCATAAAGAGAGATTTCCAAATTAAAAAGAGTTAACAGATTTAATTTGAGTAAAATAAGGAGTTAACTGATTCAATTTGAGTAGAAAAAGGAGTTAACTCATTTAACTCATTTTTGATCAAATAGTGAACTAAAAATTTCCTTTTTTAAACTGAAGAGAGATTTTGTTGAGATATTTAATTTAATAAAATAAGATATACTCTCATAATTACATTTTCTATTTAATTAAGTAATCTTTAATTAATTAGAGACACTTTTCTTATTTAATTAAATAACTTCATTTAATTAATTAAGAATCGCTTCTCATTTAATTAAATAACTTTATTTAATTAATTAGAAGTAAGTACTCCATTTATTTAAATAATTTCATTTAATTATTTCAAAAAAAAATTTGAAACTAGTCAATTCAAGTCAACCGTTGTTAAATATACTCAACTTTTTGTCAAACTTGATCTTTGCATATGTGAATATGAGAAAATGTGAGTATGAATTCCAACAAAAATTCGATGCAAATTCTCATTCAACCTTTCAAAATGAAGAGATGAGGGTCTCTTAAATAGACTTTTCTAGAATTCACCAATAGTTGAGATCGATTTCAATCAACGATCAGAATTAAAGGTGAAGTTCAGTCATAAAGAGAGATCTCCAAATTAAAGGGAGTTAACAGATTTAATTTGAGTAAAATAAGGAGTTAACTGATTGAATTTGAGTAGAAAAAGGAGTTAACTGATTTAACTCATTTTTGATCAATAGTGAATTGGAAATTTCCCTTTTTGAGCTAAAGAGAGATTTTGTTGAGATATTTAATTTAAGAAAATGAGATATGATCTCATAGTTACTTTTTCTATTTATTTAAATAATCTTTAATTAATTAGAGACACTTTTCTTATTTAATTAAATAACTTCATTTAATTAATTAAGAATGGCTTCTCATTTAATTAAATAACTTTGTTTAATTAATTAGAAGTAAGTACTCTATTTAATTAAATAATTTTGTTTAATTATTTCAAAATTCTTTTCGAAACTAGTCAACTCAAGTCAACTGTGGTTAAATATAGTCAACTTTTGGTCAAACTTGATCTTTGCGTATGTGAATATGAGGAAATGTGAGTATGAATTCCAGCAACAATTCGATGCAAATTCTCATTCAACCTTTCAAAATGAAGAGATGAAGGTCACTTAAATAGAGTTTCATGGAATTCATCAACGGTTGAGATCGATTTCAATCAACAGTCAGGATTAAAGGTGAAGTTCCGTCATAAAGGGAGATTTTCAAATTAAAGGGAGTTAATAGATTTAATTTGAGTAAAATAAAGAGTTAACTGATTCAATTTGAGTAGAAGAAGGAGTTAACTGATTTAACTCATTTTTTATCAATAGTGAACTAAAAAATTTCTTTTTTGAACTGAAGAGAGATTTTGTTGAGATATTTAATTTAATAAAATGAGATATTCTCTCATAATTACTTTTTCTATTTATTTAAATAATCTTTAATTAATTAGAGACACTTTTCTTATTTAATTAAATAACTTTATTTAATTAGTTAGGAATGGTTTCTCATTTAATTAAATAACTTTGTTTAATTAATTAGAAGTAAGTACTCCATTTAATTAAAAAAATTTGTTTAATTATTTCAAAATTCTTTTCGACACTAGTCAACTCAAGTCAATCGTGGTTAAATCTGGTCAACTTTTGGTCAAACTTGATCTTTGCATATGTGAAAATGTGTAGATGTGAGTATGAATTTCAGCAACAATTCGATGCAAATTCTCATTCAACCTTTCAAAATCAACAGATGAGGGTCTCTTAAATAGACTTTCCTGAAATTCATCAACGGTTGAGATCAATTTCAATCAACGGTTAGGATTAAAGGTGAAGTTCAGTCAGAAAGAGAGATTTTTAAATTAAAAGGAGTTAATAGATTTAATTTGAGTAAAATAACGAGTTAACTAATTCAATTTGATTAGAAAAAGGAGTTACTGATTTAACTCATTTTTGATCAATAGTGAACTAGAAATTTCTCTTTTTGAACTGAAGAGAGATTTTGTTGAGATATTTAATTTAATAAAATGAGATATGCTCTCATAATTACTTTTTCTACTTAATTAAGTAATCTTTAATTAATTTGAGACACTTTTCTTATTTAATTAAATAACTTCATTTAATTAATTAGGAATGGCTTCTCATTTAATTAAATAACTTTGTTTAATTAATTAGAAGTACTCCATTTAATTAAATAATTTCATTTAATTATTTCAAAATTCTTTTCAAAATTAGCAACAAAAGTCAACCGTGGTTAAATCTAGTCAACTTTTGGTCAAACTTGATCTTTGTGTATGTGAATATGAGCAAATGTGAGTATGAATTCCAGCAACAAATCGATGCAAATTCTCATTCAACCTTTCAAAATGAAGAGATGAGGGTCTCTTAAATAGTCTTTCCTGGAATTTGTAATGCCCCGCCAAGAGATCCAAAGAATTTTACTAAGTTTGTCAAAGATTTTTTTTTTTTAAACATGAAAGATAAAACCATTCATAACATTTGCGAAAGCAATAGCAACAATTCAAATAAAAATAAACATAACATATATACATAACGGGCTACATTCTTTAAAGATCCCTTAACGTTATATCACATCTAAATTAACTATTTATCTAACATCCCATCCTTATGAAATAACAATGATACATCCAATATACTTAAACAATATACAAGTGTCCTTTTGTAATTATATTTTAGTTTAGCTCAATCATCCACTATACATATCACAGGGTATAAAAAGCTTAAAAGAATAAACATCCAAGTAAATAAAGTACATCATCATCATCTAATATTAATCCATGATGCAATTGAAGTAAATGAAATCATAAACAATACATGATACATCGTCATCATAAAGATATAAACATCTATTACAAAATATAACCATATATCACAAACATAAATAACTAAGTGCACGGTTCCTCCCAACCGTAAATAGCATCATTAGACCATCGTGGATCCTAGCCATCCCTCCGTGCGTAACATTCCAAAGCACCAAAGAGATCATCGGTATTAACATAGTAGGAATGTCACTTCTAAAACATCCTACTAACATGCAAAGTAAAGCATAATAAATCATCAACTAACATATGCAAAGTAAAGAAAATCATCAATATAAGAAACATACTAGTAAATACATCCATCATAAGGTATATTATCTATCATAGTGCTCCAAGAACATAATGAAGAATAAATACCAAGCAAGGATACTCCAGCCACGGTGTCTCGGACGGATCTCAAATGATAAGAGTGAAAATAAACTACCACCCGACCGCGTGAAACCTGAGTGGTCCACTCCCACCATGCTGAAGAGATAATCTCAAGTCCCAAATAGGATATCAATTTACAAAGCACAAATTTCTATAAGTCCAGGAATCCTAAAAGTATACTAACTCAAAGGTTCCATCACACAAAACCGACATCTAATTCTCAGAGGCACACAAAGACATGTAGAAAACCTACTCTACAAGCGGGAAAGTGTCATCACATTTATCACATACAAGTTACCCTAGCAGTTAGCTAAACTCTAGAGGTCCATACTGATCTCATGCGGCCACTAGTATCCTCTCATACTGACGAGGCATACTATGGAATGCACGGTCGCAACCATGCGTTCTCACTACTCCCATCCTAGCCTGTACAAGCACTCAAAGCATTGGCGAGAACATCAAAAATTATCTTTTTAGGTTCATTTAATCTCCATTTAATGTGTAAATGTTATTACTTATTAACCAAACTTACAATGATTTACCTTGGCAGCCACTTAGGGCCTCGACCCCCATTGCAAGCCACTTCTCGACACTACAAGTAGATTACCTACCCTAAGCTCATGGAATTATAAATCTCAAAATCATAAAAGATAATCCATAATAAAATCATCAAATATGCATAAAAGCATCAAATATCCATAATAAGAATCATCAAATCTCTAAGATAAGAATCATCAAATCTCCATGAGCATCTAAAAAAGCATCCATAGAAAATCATGATCACAACAGTTCTCTATTGGCTACTAAAGGCATCACTGATAATCATAAGTAACAATTGGTTCTCAATAACCAAAATATATCTCAAGATAAATGGTTCTCAACAAGCAACCAAGAATATCTCAAAATCATACTAATCGAAGACTCCAAAATGGTTGAGTCAAACATGTCACAATATGACATCATCAAGAAATAAATCCATATTTCAGTCTCATCATGACGACTAGAAAATAATCCAAGGATAACTGATCGATGACTCAAAAATAATTACCTCAAGTGTCTCATACACATACCTCTCAGCTTCACACATGAAGACTGAAATAACAATCAGTAAATACAAACATTTCATAGAGCATACGATCACATTACCATGGTTGGGCTTATAAAGATCAAAACCAAGAAGATCAACATGCCATCATATCTCATAACTCCCGAGCCTCTGGTAACATCCTAGGACTGGTCAATACTAGTCAACCCAAAACTCAAAACAAGAAGCATATAGAATACACGATGCAAACACATGTTTTGGTTTACTAAATTAATATAGTTGAATAATTTGTAGGGGTTTCATTTTCAATTTTCAAGTGTAGGGGTTTCAGTTTCCTGTTTGCAAGTATATTTTCAAGTGTTCAAGTTTCATCATTTGACCTACATGTCAACCCAATTGTTCCCTGATAGCATTATCCTTCTATTATTAAGAATTACATTCTATGAATAACTTAAGGATAAATATTCACTAAACTGATCATTATTGACCTTTAATTAAATTGTTCTCTATATTTAACCATGATCCATATTCAAATTGATTAACTCTTTTTTAAGGTTACTTCAACTTTCAACATAAATCAATGATCATTATTCTTTAAAATATAAGAAATCCAATTATCAATCTTCGAATAAGAAGATTATGATCAATTTAATCTACCAATTAACATAGGTGCACAATTCCATGATCCATTAATATTTTAATGGTTGAAACTCAATTAAGTATCTCTAACACTTAAGCCTCTCAATTATAATCATTATTAAATTATCACTAATAACCGTTAAAATATCTAAGTCATTATTCAAGTTATTAGAATAAGACCTATCAACTTGATATCAATATTTCTACAATCTCATTAAAAGAATTATATCAATAAAATCTCCATTACATAACTTAATTATTAAATCCAATTAACTTTAGTTAATTGATTTAATTAATAATTTCACAACCAAACCATCAACTTAATGAATATTAGTTGACTAATAACTAAAAGTCAGCCATACAGAAAGATTCATGTTCATAGTTCAATAATAATCACTTGCTGATATTTAATGATAAGCTATATTGAAAATCTTATTAATAGATCACATTCATCATTCTTTATGAATACTAATGTTTCCTTAATTAATTCGTTTTAATGATAGTCATTTCAAGATAAATCTCAATCGCATAATATAATTATATTGACAACTCATTGAATATTAATTGATTAAAAATGAATCATACTTCAAACCAAAAACTAATATCTTTTATAAAACATTAATCATTAAATAATTTTCACTAGATTAACTCTAATCGTATTTATTAATAACTAATCAAACCATTATTTATTAATAGTTTTCTAGTCCAAACATTAATAAATAATGAACTCATCAAACTATAAATAATCGATCTATAGAATCCTTCCATATACTCGTTAGTTAATATTTGACTAACTCTTAACACCATTAAGATAAATTGACAAGTTATCTAATAATACATAACATAATAATTCAACTTATAGTAATGTTATAATAATAACTCTATGTCAATTAATTCATTACCATTACATTCTCTTCATTTAAAATTGTCATTTCTTAAATTATATATTAAATAATATTTAATATACATTAAATAATTAATATTAAAAGTCATCCATTCTCTATTGAATTTCATATATCTATCCATCAACTCTATCTACAAACTTTCCATTAAAACTCTCCATTAATTCATTTAGAACATTCTTATTAGTCTTTAGACTAATTAAATAATTATTAAATTCTAATTATATTGCTTTGATATATTATTTTTGTGAAGTTTAAGCATAAAGAATTCTTGGTTATGGGAAATGGAGAAATATATGTTTTTGAATAAAACAGTCTTAGTACGATGGTCATCTCTCCTTAATGAACCGTTGGATTGGGCTGAAATTGAAATATATTGGAGAGGGCCAAGTTGCGCCAATTCTGACCTAAGCGATCGAATAAGTTCGATCACGATAAAAAGTTAAGAATGACTGAGTTCGGATCTATCCAAGGGGCAGCGATAGGACAATTTGTGATGAATTAAGAATTTTCTCTTAACATAATTGTTCTCTAAATTTATCTAATAATTTCACTAATGGATTTGACCATAAATCTTGAAACCATTTTCTAATTTATTTCAATTAATTCTAATTCGAACCCAAACCTGTTTTCTCTTTTTTTAAAAATCTATGCATATAAATTTCTCAAATAAATTTAATTGCCCAAATTGAAAATGCATACAATAAAAATATGAAATTCCTCAGAAGACATATGGAAGAAATGAAGAAGACAGGAATGCATGATGCGGAAATAACATAAAAAAAATCACAAGAATTTACTCGAATTTTGATGCTAATTCGCTCTTCCTCAGAAAATCCGTAGAGCAAGCTCCCTTCTTCAAAGTTCTTGAGTCCTCCCCTGTTCCAATTGCTCTCCACCCCCTCCTTAAGCTTCTATGAATGTCTAAATATAAAAAACTCTCAAGAAACTTTTGGATTGCTTCTTGAAACTGCTGAAAGATGTCACCAACTAAGCATGGGTATTTTTCAACCTTTTTGATGAGTGATAGAGTTGTAGACAACTTGTGCTTAATTGATGCACTAACCCCCATGTTGTTGACACATGTTAGTTCCCATGCAAGCTTATAACTCCAATTTACTTTTTAAATAATCTCTATTTAAATTTTATAACTTTCATTTTAATTTTTATAACTTTTATTATTATTATTTTATTTATTATTTTATTATTATTTATAATTATTATTAATTTTAATTTCTAGTTTTCTTTTATTTAATTCATTTTCCTCAATAATTCACATTTAATTAATTACAATCAAAATATCAAAGGTCATGATATTTTATTAATTTTCTCAAATAAATAATTTATTAATTAAATCTATTTATTAAGACTTAATTAATAAAAAATTCACCATAGACCTCCAAGATAAAATATGAAAACTCATCATAGAACAAATCATACGAAATAAATTTAAAAAGCTAAAAATCACAAAATATGTCATCCGACACATTCGGTGGGTATTCAACTCAGATACTTGTCCTGATTTTCCAATTAGGACAAATGGTTCAAAGGGTTGGGATTTGGACTTGAGAATTTATCTCTCCTCTCTTATCATTGAGATAATGTGATAGGGTACACTCATTCTGGCAATTCAGGAAAGTTGATACCCGGTACCTGCAACCTGCATAAAAATTATGCATGTACAAACACAATATATACTAAACTAAATAGACAATGGTAGGAAGTGGTGCATCATGTAGATCTCGATTAGCAGGTGACTACGACTCCCTTCCTTAATCACGTCAGACACGTCATACAAAAGCAAACACGCAAGGCAAACACGCACACCATACACATGCAAGTATGGGGTAAGTATCCATAAAAAAACACATATGATAATAAATCATCTTACTAATCATCATTAATAATTGAAAGCAATGTAATAATCATCATGAATAATTGTGAACACTAAAAATAATCATCATACATACATGAAATGTAGAGTCTAAGTAATCTCATCACATAATAAACTGAATCCATAGCACAATATCTGATAATCTCAAAAGAATGCTGCTAACCAACAACATAAAACTAATTCTAAAAGAGTTCAGCAACAATAAAAAAATGTGAACCAAGGGCAGGCAATACAGAATCCATCACTAGTTGAGATCGATTTAATTCAATGGTCAGGATTAAAGGTGAAGTTCAGTAATAAATGGCGATTTCCAATTTAAAGGGAGTTAGCAGATTTAATTTGAGTAAAATAAGGAGTTAACTGATTCAATTTGAGTACAAAAAAGAGTTAACTGATATAACTCATTTTTGATCAATAGTGAACTAGAAATTTCCCTTTTTGAACTGAAGAGAAATTTTGTTGAGATATTTAATTTAATAAAATGATATATGCTCTAATAATTACTTTTTCTATTTAATTAAATAATCTTTAATTAATTAGAGATACTTTTCTTATTTAATTAAATAACTTCATTTAATTAATTAGGAATGGCTTCTCATTTAATTAAATAACTTTGTTTAACTAATTAGAAGTAAGTACTCCATTTAATTAAATAATTTTGTTTAATTATTTCAAAATTCTTTTCGAAACTAGTCAACTCAAGTCAACTGTGGTTAAATCTAATCAACTTTTGGTCAAATTTGATCTTTGCGTATGTGAATATGAGCAAATGTGAGTATGTATTCCAGCAACAATTCGATACAAATTCTCATTCAACCTTTCAAAATGAAGAGATGAGGGTCTCCTAAATAGACTTTCCTAGAATTCATCAATGGTTGAGATCAATTTCAATCAACGGTCAGGATTAAAAGTGAAGTTCAGTCATTAAGGGAGATTTTCAAATTAAAAGGAGTTAACAGATTTAATTTGAGTAAATTAAGGAGTTAACTGATTCAATTTGAGTAGAAAAAGGAGTTAACTGATGTAACTCATTTTTTATCAATAGTGAACTAGAAATTTCTCTTTTTGAACTGAAGAGAGATTTTGTTGAGATATTTAATTTAATAAAATGAGATATGCTCTCATAATTACTTTTTCTATTTAATTATATAATCTTTAATTAATTAGAAACACTTTTATTATTTAATTAAATAACTTCATTTAATTAATTAGGAATGGCTTTTCATTTAATTAAATAACTTTGTTTAATTAATTAGAAGTAAGTACTCCATTTAATTAAATAATTTCATTTAATTATTTCAAAATTCTTTTCGACATTAGTCAATTCAAGTCAACCGTCGTTAAATCAGGTCAACTTTTGGTCAAACTTGATCTTTGTGTATGTCAATATGAGGAAATGTGAGTATGAATTCCAGCAACAATTCGATGCAAATTCTCATTGAATCTTTCAAAATGAAGAGATGAGGGTCTCTTAAATAGACTTTCTTGGAATTCATCAATGGTTGAGATCGATTTCAATCAACGGTCAGGATTAAAGGTGAAGTTCAGTCATAAAGGGAGATTTTTAAATTAAAGGGAGTTAATAGATTTAATCTGAGTAAAATAAGGAGTTAACTGATTCAATTTGACTAGAAAAAGGAGTCAAATGATTTAACTCATTTTTGATCAATAGTGAACTGAAAATTTCCCTTTTTGAGCTGAAGAGAGATTTTGTTGAGCTATTTAATTTAATAAAATGAGATATGCTTTCATAATTACTTTTTCTATTTAATTAAATAATCTTTAATTAATTAGAGACACTTTTCTTATTTAATTAAATAACTTCATTTAATTAATTAGGAATGGCTTTTCATTTAACTAAATAACATTGTTTAATTAATTAGAAGTAAGTACTCTATTTAATTAAATAATTTTGTTTAATTATTTCAAAATTCTTTTCAAAACTAGTCAACTCAAGTCAATCGTGGTTAAATTTGGTCAACTTTTGGTCAAACTTGATCTTTGCGTATGTGAATATGAGCAAATGTGAGTATGAATTCCAGCAACAATGCGATGCAAATTCTCATTCAACCTTTCAAAATGAAGAGATGAGGGTGTCTTAAATAGACTTTCCTGAAATTCATCAATAGTTGAGATCAATTTCAATCAACGGTCAGGATTAAAGGTGAAGTTTAGTCATAAAAGGAGATTTCAAAATTAAAGAGAGTTAATAGATTTAATTTGAGTAAAATAAGGAGTTAACTAATTCAATTTGAGTAGAAAAAGGAGTTAACTCATTTAACTCATTTTTGATCAATAGTGAACTGAAATTTTCTCTTTTCGAATAGAAGAGAGATTTTATTGAGATATTTAATTTAATAAAATGAGATATGCTCTCATAATTACTTTTTCTATTTAATTAAATAATCTTTAATTAATTAGAGACAATTTTCTTATTTAATTATAACACTTCTTTTAATTAATTAGGAATGGCTTCTCATTTAATTAAATAACTCTGTTTAATTAATTAGAAGTAAGTACTCCATTTAATTAAATAATTTTGTTTAATTATTTCAAAAAAAATTTCGAAATTAGTCAACTCAAGTCAACCATGCATAAATCTGGTCAACTTTTAGTCAAACTTGTTCTTTGCATATGTGCATATGAGCAAATGTGAGTATGAATTCCAGCAACAATTTGATGCAAATTCTCATTCAACCTTTCAAAATGAAGAGATGAGGGTCTCTTAAATAGACTTTCCTGCAATTCATCAACGGTTGAGATCGATTTCAATCAACGGTCAGGATTCAAGGTCTTCGTACAGTCATAAAGGAAGATTTCCAAATTAAAGGGAGTTAACAGATTTAATTTGAGTAAAATAAGGAGTTAAGTGGTTCAATTTGAGTAGAAAAAGGAGTTAACTGATTTAACTCATTTTTAATCAATAGTGAACTGAAAATTTCCCTTTTTGAACTGAAGAGAGATTTTGTTGAAATATTTAATTTAATAAAATGAGATATGCTCTCATTATTACTTTTTCTATTTAATTAAATAATCTTTAATTAATTAGAGACACTTTTCCTATTTAATTAAATAACTTCATTTAATTAGTTAGGAATGGCTTCTCATTTAATTAAATAACTTTGTTTAATTAATTAGAAGTAAGTACTCCATTTAATTAAATAATTTTGTTTAGTTATTTCAAAATTCTTTTCGAAACTATTCAACTCAAGTCAACCGTGGTTAAATTTGGTCAACTTTTGGTCAAACTTGATCTTTGCATATGCAAATATGAGCAAATGTCAGTATGAATTTCAGCAATAATTCGATGTAAATTCTCATTCAACCTTTCAAAATGAAGAGATGAGTGTATCTTAAATAGACTTTCCTAGAATTCATCAATAGTTGAGATCAATTTCAATCAATGGTCAGGATTAAAGGTTCAGTTCAGTCATAAAGGGAGATTTCCAAATTAAAGGGAGTTAACAGATTTAATTTGAGTAAAATAAGGAGTTAACTGATTCAATTTGAGTAGAAAAAGGAGTTAACTAATTTAACTCATTTTTTATCAATAGTGAACTGGAAATTTCCCTTTTTGAACTGAAGAGAGATTTTGTTTAAATATTTAATTTAATAAAATGAGATATGCTCTCATAATTACTTTTTCTATTTAATTAAATAATCTTTAATTAGTTAGGGACACTTTTCTTATTTAATTAAATAACTTCATTTAATTAATTACGAATGGCTTCTCATTTAATTAAATAACTTTGTTTAATTAATTAGAAGTAAGTACTCTATTTAATTAAATAATTTCGTTTGATTATTTCAAAATTCTTTTCGAAACTAGTCAACTCAAGCCAACCGTAGTTAAATCTTTTCAACTTTTGGTCAAAATTGATCTTTGCGTATGTAAATATGAGAAAATGTGAGTATGAATTCTACCAACAATTCGATGCAAATTCTCATTCAACCTTTCAAAATGAAGAGATGAGGGTCTCTTAAATAGACTTTCTTGGAATTCATCAATAGTTGAGATCGATTTCAATCAACGGTCAGGATTAAAAGTGAAGTTCAGTCATAAAGGGAGATTTCCAAATTAAAGGGAGTTAACAGATCTAATTTGTGTAAAATAAGGAGTTAACTGATTCAATTTGAGTAGAAAAAGGAGTTAACTGATTTAACTCATTTTTTATCAATAGTGAACTGGAAATTTCCCTTTTTGAACTGAAGAGAGATTTTGTTGAGATATTTAATTTAATAAAATGAGATATGCTCTCATAATTACTTTTTCTATTTAATTAAATAATCTTTAACTAATTACAGATAGTTTTCTTATTTAATTAAATAACTTCATTTAATTAATTAGGAATGGCTTTTCATTTAATTAAATAAATTTGTTTAATTATTTAGAAGTAAGTACTCCATTTAATTAAACAATTTCATTTAATTATTTCAAAATTCTTTTCGAAACTAGTCAACTCAAGTCAACTATGGTTAAATTTGGTCAACTTTTGGTCAAACTTGATCTTTGCGTACGTGAATATGAGCAAATGTGAGTATGAATTCCAGCAACAATTCGATGTAAATTCTCATTCAACCTTTCAAAATGAAGAGATGAGGGTCTCTTAAATAGACTTTTCTTGAATTCATCAATGGTTGAGATCAATTTCAATCAATGGTCAGGATTAAAGGTGAAGTTCAATCATAAAGGGAGATTTTCAAATTAAAGGGAGTTAACAGATTTAATTTGAGTAAAATATGGAGTTAACTGATTCAATTTGAGTAGAAAAAGGAGTTAACGGATTTAACTCATTTTTTATTAATAGTGAACTGAAAATTTTCCTTTTTGAACTTAAGAGAGATTTTGTTGAGATATTTAATTGAATAAAATGAGATATGCTCTCATAATTACTTTTTCTATTTAATTAAATAACCTTTAATTAGTTAGGGACACTTTTCTTATTTAATTAAATAACTTCATTTAATTAATTAGGAATGGCTTCTCATTTAATTAAATAATTTTGTTTAATTAATTAGAAGTAAGTACTCTATTTAATTAAATAATTTCATTTAATTATTCAAAAATTCTTTTCGAAACTAGTCAACTGAAGTCAACCGTAGTTAAATCTTTTCAACTTTTGGTGAAACTTGATCTTTGCGTATGTGAATATGAGAAAATGTGAGTATGAATTTTAGCAACAATTCGATGCAAATTCTCATTGAACCTTTCAAAATTAAGAGATGAGAGTCTCTTAAATAGACTTTCCTGGAATTCATCAACGGTTGAGATCGATTTCAATCAACGGTCAGGATTAAAGGTGAAGTTTAATCATAAAGGGAGATTTCCAAATTAAAGGGAGTTAACATATTTAATTTAAGTAAAATAAGGAGTTAACTAATTCAATTTGAGTAGAAAAAGGAGTTAACTGATTTAATTGATTTTTTATCAATAGTGAACTAGAAATTTCCCTTTTTGAACTGAAGAGAGATTTTGTTGAGATATTTATTTTAATATAATGAGATATGCTCTGATAATTACTTTTTCTATTTAGTTAAATAATCTTTAATTAATTAGAGACACTTTTCTTATTTAATTAAATAACTTCATGTAATTAATTATGAATTGCTTCTCATTTAATTAAATAACTTTGTTTTATTAATTAGAAGTAAGTACTCCATTTAATTAAATAATTTCATTTAATTATTTCAAAATTCTTTTCAAAACTAGTCAACTCAAGTCAATCGTGGTTAAATCTGGTCAACTTTTGTTCAAACTTGATATTTGTGTATTAGAATATGAGCAAATGTGAGTATAAATTCTAGCAACAATTTGATGCAAATTCTCATTCAACCTTTCAAAATGAGGAGATGAGGGTCTCTTAAATAGACTTTCCTTAAATTCATCAACGGTTGAGATCGATTTCAATAAACGATCAGGATTAAAGGTGAAGTTCAGTCATAAAGGGAGATTTCCAAATTAAAGGGAGTTATCAGATTTAATTTGAGTAAAATGTGAGGCCTCGCCCCAACCCTTCGTAGCCCTAGTTGTTATTTTATCATTTTGCTATTCACGACTCGAGATGGTCGAGAGACTATCAGATACTTGAACATATCATATTTTTTTTCATGTTGTGTGATGTTGTTTTCAGATATTGATGTCCGTCATTTAATGCTTTATGTATATGTATGTGATGAATTAAGTAAAATGTAGGAGTAACACATTGATTTTGGAATCTTTATGATTAAGGATATAAGTAGGATGCAAGAAACCCTGATTTATGTATGTTTCAATTTATGTAAATTTTTGATACGTATGTATGTACATGTGATTTTTTGGGACTACTAATGTGTGCAATGAGTGTGCAGATATTTTAGTCAAGGAAATTGACGGAGGAACATAACTGATCTCCATGTGCTAATTTTGGAAACCTTGTTGTTCGTAATTGAAGTATTGTATTGTGAGATGTATGTATGTATCTCTTTGTGTTCAGTAAATGTTAATATTCATAACTATGTTCTTTTAGTGTCGCTTGACACTCGTGAATTATTTGTTCTCTTCAGCATGTTGATTAAGGTTAGCTGTATACCCTTTGGACCAAGTTGGTTTAAATTAGTGTCCGATTACTATTAGGTTCTTAATTGAGGTTAGTCATCCCTAATCCGGATTAGTGCTTATTTGCATGTTAGAGTAGTTAAAAGGTGCTATTTTATTCCTAGATTTTATTTGGCTCTAAACCTTTTTCCTGAGACTTAAAACATGAAATTATTCTACCCAAAGGGTATGGGTATGGGTTAGGGGTCTTTTCCAACCCCTAAGCCCCTTTTATTGACTTTTGAGGTCACTCAAAAAGTCTCTTTTTGCCTTTGTGCGAAAATTGACCATGGGTATCTTGTGTTACCTCACCTCATCTCCTCTTAGGGTTTAACCATAGTGTAGGTTGAGTTAGGAGTTTCTAGAATTGTAAGTAGTTGGGAGTAGTTATTGATCCCTTTGGTGGTTGAGTTTGAGGATTATTTAGAGGCCCTTCTTGGTCTAGTTGGGGGGTTACCCAATCTCTACTTTTAGAGAAAGTTTAGAAGATAGTTGGAGATTGAAAGAAGAAAAGGATAAGCTCTTCTCAAACCTCCATTGTTACCATCACTCTTTGTTGAAGGTAGGATTCTTGGCCTTGTATTTGGTTTTCTCCATGTTTGATCATGCTTGTCCTTGCATATGGTGTTGTATTGCTATTTGTTGCTTGCTTGTATGTTGGGTTGATTTGGAGGGTTTTTATTTTGTGTTGTTCTTGGATTCTTCCTTGTATATCTTGATGTATTGTATTGAGGGGTTTTCATGGGGTGTATTTTGCATTACTCACCCTTGGATAGGGAAGAAGTGGCCATGTGGGGTAGGGATTTAGTTGGACCTCAATGGTGCAGAGTCTTTTTTCATGGTAAGAGGAGGCAAAAAGGGTAGGGTGTATGGGCCCCTACCGGTCATCACATACCTTTTTGATATTGTGAAATCTTGAGTATGGAAAGGAGAGAAAATCCTTGTTGGATTGGCCCCGAAAGGGCATTTGTGGAACAAAGAAAGTTCCTGAGATATTAGCCTCGAAAGGGCTATGTTAAGGTATGGTGATTGACATCTCCCATTGGGAAAATCCACCTCCCCCCTTAGTCAGGTCCTATGTTTGGATCTATTGTGAAAAATTGGATATGGGTGTATGCTTGAATTGCTTGATGTTGTGATGTTACCCTGGGTCAGCTCTGGTTTCTCCTTGTATTTCTTGAAGTTTGAAGGCATTGGAAGAAAGCATTTGTGAAGGATTTGAAAGTGTTTTCATTTGAAATTTAATCCTATGTAATTGTATTTTGAGTGTGGATGTATTGGCAATGACATTGGGTTTTCTTACTAGTTCTTTCTCGATGGAGCCTTGAACCAAGATGTAAAAAAAAAACAAAAAACAAAAAAGATTATGAAACTTCCTTGTATTGCTCCCATGTGATGTTGTTGTCTTATTATTGTTTAAATTTTGGAATGAGCTGAAGAGGGAAATTTGTATAATGTTACCTTGGAAGAAAAGATTGAATATTATCCCTTCATATTTGTATCTCCTCAATCATATGAGAAAGGAAGAGTTGCTTGGTGTTTAGTGCTAAAACATTTTAGTTGTAAGATATGAAAAGTGTTGTCATACTACGAAAATTCCACCGCCTTGTGAGTATAGTAAGAATTATTGTAGACGCATGTATTGTGTTGGAAATTAAGTTGTCTTGATTCTTAAAGATATTGAGTCTGTTTATTCCTATGCAGATTATAAGTTAGAATTCAATTACTATGGAGGAATAGCCATGTTAAGAGAATTGGTTTTATGGAATATTATCATCAATTCAAATCTCTAGAACAATAAAAGTATATGCGTCAATGAAATGGATTCTTGCATGTAAAGGGTTACTAAATTTCATTATTTGCAAGATATGAATAATCTTTTGTCCTTATAAGAATCATGTCATGCTTTCTATACGTGCTTTTGTATGGATATATTGCCCAAATGAAACAATAAATTTATTGGTATAGGCTATCTCAACATATTTAGTAATCTCTAAAGTATCATGGTAATAATCTATTATGAGAATCCTAGCCTATAGAGGAAGAGAACTGAATAGATGATATTGGGGGTATAAGGTGTAAATATTATGGTTGTAGGTGCACATTTTGTTCTCTGGAAATTATATGAGATCAAGAATTTAATATTCTTCCTATTACTAGAAAAATATAATAATAAAAGAATATGCACAAGTATCTCTAGCTAAATAAATAATACTAATAATAAGATACTAGCATAGAATGGCATAGTACAATAAAATATCTCATTAATTTACCACTAGGTACGTATCACCATCTTTCAATTGGGTAGTCACGAAATTGACCATTAAGGCAAGTCTCATTTGGAAGTCGATAAGACATTAAATAATAAATGACAATAGAATAAGCTTAGCCTATCGACTTCCCTCAACTTGCATCCAATCATCATAATTTTAGCAAGCTTAAATCATAGGCAAATCCACAGGCGTTACCTTCCATGGGATTTTGCTAGTATTTGATAGGTCTTTGGATCTGACATGTGTCAAATTTTTCTTCCCCATTCCTTAACTAGCGCTTGGGATCTTCTTGCAAAGAAATTGCATTTAATTCATCCTCTCTTACCTTTCAGCACGCCTACCAAGTATTGGTCTGCAAAACCATTATGGCAAGAGGAAGTTGACTCCTTCTGGGAATGGGAGCAATTAAGGACATGAGCATTAAGTACCTTTCAATAAGTACCATGTTTGACTTATGAAGGATACGTGGGTTTGCAAGTTTAAACTAAAAGTTAAAAAGACCTCCTTAACCATGTAAGGAGCTAGGAATCGCATGCATACAGATTAGTCTTGAATCACGTAATGTTAAAAAGGGTGAAAATAAAGTTTAAAGTAAAACATATGGAAAAATCGATGGATCAATGACAATAACATGTCATGAAGTAAGCCATGCAAATTAATTTAGCCCTAGGTAGGTAGTCTCCTAGGAAGTAGTAATAAAATTGCTATTATCATGATAAGAATTTAATAGAATTATAGGAATTGTATAGTTAGAGTGTAGATTATTTTGTCTTTAATTAATATGGATTAGATTGTATTTTTAGGAGGTGTTAGACATTATTTTAAATGTTACTTTGTTAGTAGTGGTTAAGTTTACTTTTTTAATTATTAAATGTTATTTGTCTTTTTTTTTTGTATAGTATGCTATTGATATATATTAGTTAGATTTTATTATGTTTAATTTTAATTCAATTGGCTTTTAATTGTATAATTAGCATTAGTAGTTAATTTTTGCTCTAGGCATTAAAAGTGGTATAACATTATAAGTTATGTTCATGCTAGCACGGAATGACAATTTTGGTTTTTAGGATGTTAAAATGGTTCTAATTCAAGAGGATAAATTTCAAATCTGAATATTCTAATATAAAGGAGATTTAATGTTTTTTTTTATAAAACAATTAATGGTATCAAAATTAGTTAGATTTATTGTAATATTATCATATAAATATTGGGCTTTAAACTATAATAGTTTTGAATGAGGATTAGATTTACTTGTAGATTTATTGTAGTGACTCAAGTCTTTTGTTCTTTTATTGTAAATGAATAATTAATGAATTTATATTGTAATGTCGTTTATGATAATAAGTTAATAGGAGGCTCTAGCCTTTTAGTTCATCTGTAGGGTTAGTGGTTTAACTCTCATGATTAAATTATATCATTAAAACAATTGATGGATTATGACTTCATTAAATGGATTAATTAGTTAACTCGAACTAATTCCTTGAACCTTTGGGTTAATTATTTTCGAGCTACTCAAACAACAAGTCTCATCATGGTTTATTCATCGTAATCCTAGTAGAACATGTTATTCTAATTATTTTTACACAAAAAAAAAATTGTGTGTTTTTGCCCTCGTAGTTTGGGCATGACATAAAATAAGGAGTTAACTGATTCAATTTGAGTAGAAAAAGGAGTTAACTCATTTAACTCATTTTTGATCAACAGTGAACCAAAAATTTCCCTTTTCGAACTGAAGAGAGATTTTGTTGATATATTTAATTTAATAAAATGAGATATGCTCTCATAATTACTTTTTCTATTTAATTAAATAATCTTTAATTAATTAGAGACACTTTTCTTATTTAATTATATAACTTCATTTAATTAATTAGGAATGGCTTCTCATTTAATTAAATAACTTTGTTTAATTAATTAGAAGTAAGTACTCCATTTAATTAAATAATTTTGTTTAATTATTTCAAAATTCTTTTCGAAACTAGTCAACTCAAGTCAACTGTGGTTAAATCTGGTCAACTTTTGGTCAAACTTGATCTTTGCGTATGTGAATATGAGAAAACGTGAGTATGAATTCTACCAACAATTCGATGCAAATTCTCATTCAACCTTTCAAAATGAAGAGATGAGGGTCTCTTAAATAGACTTTCTTGGAATTCATCAACGGTTGAGATCGATTGCAATCAACGTTCAGGATTAAAGGTGAAGTTCAGTCATAAAGGGAGATTTCCAAATTAAAGGGAGTTAACAGATTTAGTTTGAGGAAAATAAGGAGTTAACTAATTCAATTTGAGTAGAAAAAGTACTTAACTGATTTAACTCATTTTTGATCAATAGTGAACTGAAAATTTCCCTTTTTGAATTGAAGAGAGATTTTGTTGAGATATTTAATTTAATAAAATGAGATATGCTCTCATAATTACTTTTTCTATTTAATTAAATAATCTTTAATTAATTAGAGACACTTTTCTTATTTAATTATGTCACGCCCTAAATTTACCCTAAATGTACATTAAGCACAATTTTATTTTATTTTTAAATTATTATTATTATTATTAATTAATTTCATAAGCCTAAATAACCTTGAAAAGACATATGTGTGTTACAACTATATCATCACTGAGTTGGACATCCCTCTGACATCTATTGACCCTCGGTTTGGAAAGAGAATACTCATACCTACTACTTCAATCTGTACTCCACATTTCCATGTCATATTTACTAATTTGTCATATGAGTTAACATTTCTTCAATGCATGTAACCCTCAATTAACCATCCATTAGAACTATCGTCAACTTTGATGCCAACTATGCTACTCTAGGAAATCAATTCAAATAACAATATATACATAACTAACACTTTTCTAGAGTATTTAAAATGTTCCCAAAATCAATGGGTGTATATTTTTATTTTTTTCATATCCCAACTTACATCTTTCATTGACATAGTTATTAAGATTGAATTATCTATTTATTACTCATATTATATCTCTAATGTAAGTGACATCACATTTTAATATTAGGGTCAATACCTACTACAATTGAAACTGTAGTGAAAAGAATGATCAATTCATTTATATAAACATATATCATAAAAGAATGATTTTAAAAGATAATCTATCCTTATTAATACTAAGGTAACAAAATGAATGCATATGAACATATTAACTATCCATCTATCTAAAATACCCTATTAATCATAGTCCATTAACTTGACCCCACTCACATTTCTTTTAAGAAGATGAAATACTTTTTCTCTAGCAAAGTTCCAAATCACCCTACTACCCACGTGCTACTACCCCATAATCTTCTTCACTTACCCATAGACCAAGCGAATTCCTTGGCTTTCTCTCCATGGTGGGCTCACTTACCAAATTTTTGGCCAAGACAAGCATAGGCACCTTTTCCATGAGTCAAATCCTATTAATATTTTGAATTCCCATGTTAAATCGACTTGCTACTTGGTCCCATATTATTGGCAGCGTGGAGTTTATCCTAGTCTTAATTAGGTGGGTGAAGAAAGACATATAAAATTCCATAACTTCTTCCAAGGAAAATCAAGGCGTCAAGGACAAAATGGAAGCCATTCCCTCTTGTCAGAATTATGTCATAAAATTGCACGGTATTCCAATATAATATTTGAAGGCACAAAGCGCCTAGGGAATAGGTGGATGAAATAAGTCTTGGTCATGTCAAAGAAATTAAATACCTTGGTCTCCATAGCATATTAAATTGTTTTCTCATTCACCAACCCATGCTAGCCTAGGATAGATAATATAGTAGGTTGTTTGGCACACTATGTCTTGTTTAAAATATTACTTGGTGCTAGTTTAGGTTTGTTTAACATGAGCATTGTATATATATATTTTTAAAAGTTTCTTTTGATTTGATAGGGTGTTGACTTGAGTTATGTGAGGTCCCTTCTAATGCAATTAATATGATGGTTAGTTTATTATGTTAAAATATGCTTTATAGGTTATAGGGTCCTAGGAGTCTAAGGAATACTCTTCAATATTTTAATGTCTGTATTAAGAGAAGAGATTTATTTTACTTTCTCATACATTTTCCAGAGGATAAAATGTGCACCTACAGCAAGCTTATGTCTTAAGTCTTGTATATTTTATATCATCACTTGATTTTCTTCTTTTGTAATCTAGGATATTCAAGGTAAGTTATTGCAAGGATAATTAGGAGATAATTATAAACTAAGTATAGTTTTAAAATTTTGATTCATTTAGCATTCAAAACATTAACTTAATCCAATAACTCAACATTTCATGACAAGACTTTATATGAAGTTATCTGGATTATCCCTATCTATGAATTATGAAATTTAGAAACCATTTTCTCAACACTATCTTCTTATGTAGATCTAGATTTGAATGTACATTCACAATTGGTAAACAATGGAACTAAAATGATAATAGAAATCCACTAGGATAATCCTTCTTATGAATATTATCCATTCTATGATATCAAATTTCTTTTGCGTTCCACTCAAGAGCATCAAGTAATTTGGATCTCTGATTGGTGTTAGCATCCAATAAAACAACAATATTATTACAATGAATTATCTTCAGTGATACCCTCATGATACACAAAAAGGTGGTGAAGTCAACATATCATAATATACACAATGGAAAATACTTTTACTACACATGAGCACTCACAACCTTTCCATTGACAATCAAACCAAGACAGTAGCTTTCTCTTACAATACATTTAGGCTCACATTACAAAATGGAATTTTTCTCTCTATCTCATCTCAATGCAATATTGTCTTCTCCTCCTATGCACATGGAAGATAACAGGGACTCCAAGCTTTCAAGATTTTTCTCTAAGAACTTGCAAATGCATCACAACAAAACAACAAGGACCATGGGTTCTTTCCACTCAACCATAGGCCTCAAAGAGACCACCCCTGCGCTAGGGGAACAAGGCTCAAACAAAATCCACATACACACTTGTAAGAAACATATACACCACATAACAAAACTACAACAAATCCCATCCCAAGGATATTTCACAAAGGCTCACCATTGGAACCTTGAACATAGGGTGAAGGTGGAAACACAAGGAGGTTTACCATTTCATATCATATTTTCCATAAAACTCATGCCCTTTCAGGGCTAAATCAAAAAAATACAAGGCCCTTTCAGGGCTTCATAATATCATGCCCTTTCGGGGCTTCATAAACATCTTCCACCACACACACTACCAACACAACATCCTCCACCACAGACAACCAACAGCTTTAGCTTCCTACAAACCCATACTTTAGTTACTTCCTTCCTCACCAATTTTTTTTTTTTCTTATCCTCCCCCAATGCAAAATATGAATATGACAATGGCATACAATGGAGCCCATACTCCAAGACCCTCAACTATGTAATCTAACTGCTGCTTGTTCACCCTGGACTTCTCTTCCCTTCCCACAAGGGTGAGTGTAAGTCCCACACCCATAAGAACACTCAAGCACAACAAGAAAACAAAACCAAGTAGCAATAAAACAATAGATTTTCAAGAGCACATCACATTATCACAACACAATATCAACACCCATAATGCAACAAGGAAGTAGAGGAAATCCAAACCTCATACTCATAATACTCCACAGAATACAACAAGATGCACAATGGTGTCACACTAATCTACATGGAATGAACACCATTCAAACACTCACATGAATGCTACTCCACAATGCAATGCAATGCATACTCCATTGATAAACTCCACACTTGCAGATTGGCTTAACCATGCTAAAAGAAAGAAAAAGGAAAGGAAGCAAGCTTGAGATACCAACCTTGGTCCAAGCTAGGGTAAGGATAGTTGCAGTAGAGCTCCCCTCCTCTCCCTCCAAAACCTAACTGTCTCTAAAATTAAAGAGTGGCCAAGTGGTTTCTCATTTAGCCATACCTCCATATATATATCCTTCTCATTTTAGGATTACATAAAGAATGTCATTTTCATGGGGTCTCCTAGGTCCACTAGACACCCTAGAGGTCATTAATAGCTCCTTAGCCTATAGTACTAACATGGGTGGGGTTAATTTTAATCCCAACTTACCTTAAATTTACTTTATGACCCTCCCAAAGCTAGGTGATTCAAATTTCAAATTCCCCAAGGTGATGACCTTGTCCTTTTACTTACTAAGGCAATAATCAAATTCCTCAATTGAGGCATTTATCACGGAATAAGGTGGCCACATGATCCATTGATGAATAACATGTCATACCACAAAACAAGCACAAGTGTCAAGTGACACACACAAAATATCACATTATATTAAAAAAAATGACTTGTTTTACAATAATACATGAACTAGGTTACTACGCACACATACAATTCACATATATAAATAAAACACATTACAATTAGGTTTGAATCTTTTCCACTGATTCAATCTTGGTTATGTCATGTTTGTAGTAGTTTGAGCCTTAATTCCCCTTTAACCCATGGTCAAATTCCTGCACACTAAACTCGAGCGTCAGTAGTCCAAGAAAATTATATAAGCATATGTAAAATAAATCATTATCTCATTCAACATTAGACTTGAATATATTTCATCATCTCAAATTAACTTTCCCTTTCTTAATCATTTCAAATATAACCTTAAAAATATTAAAATATCAAAACTTACATCTCACATTCGACATTTGAGTTCCATAGTTGATTCCTTATAATTACATTACTTCTTCTAACAATTTTCATGTAAAATGTTCAAAATACTATAAAACTAAACTTTACTTATCAACATAACATGGTCAATTTAATATTCTGAATAACTTCATATTCTATGACAAGATGTTGAATCCATAACTATTGAATCCCTAGGTATGCGGGTTAGGTCTCAATGCATAACAAAATTTATCCTTTAATTCTAATTTCCAGTTCAACATTATCTTCTTATATTACAAGCATTTCTACCATTCAATTTCTATTAAAGCTATGCCAATATCTTACAACATGAAATAGAATCATTAAATGCATCAATTAGGTCATAATATGCAGAGGTAATTGCAGATCATCAAAATGCAAATATTAAAATGACATAACCCTACAGTTTTAAAAGTGTATTAAACATAGGATTAAAATCATCGTAATGCAATTATCTCATTGGTACTATGACGAATTGGGTGAGGCCTCACAAATTAAATAACTTCATTTAATTAATTAGGAATGGCTTCTCATTTAATTAAATAACTTTGTTTAATTAATTATAAGTAAGCACTCCATTTAATTAAATAATTTCGTTTAATTATTTCAAAATTCTTTTTGAAACTAGTCAACTCAAGTCAACCGTGGTTAAATATGGTCAACTTTTGGTCAAACTTGATCTTTGCGTATGTGAATATGAGCAAATGTGAGTATGAATTCCAGCAACAATTTGATGCAAATTATCATTCAACCTTTCAAAATGAAGAGATGAGGGTCTCCTAAATAGACTTTCCTATAATTCATCAATGGTTGAGATCGATTTCAATCAACGGTCAGGATTAAAGGTGAAGTTCAGTCATAAAAGGAGATTTCCAAATTAAAGGGAGTTAACAGATTTAATTTGAGTAAAATAAGGAGTTAACTGATTCAATTTGAGAAGAAAAAGGAGTTAACTTATTTAACTTATTCTTGATCAATAGTGAACTGAAAATTTCCCTTTTTGAACTGAAGAGAGATTTTGTTGAGACATTTAATTTAATAAAATGAGATATGCTCTCATAATTAATTTGTCTATTTAATTAAATAATCTTTAATTAATTAGAGACACTTTTCTTATTTAATTAAATAACTTCATTTAATTAATTAGGAATGGCTTCTCATTTAATTAAATAACTTTGTTTAATTAATTAGAAGTAAGTACTCCATTTAATTAAATAATTTCATTGAATTATTACAAATTTTTCTTTGAAACTAGTCAACTCAAGTCAACCGTGGTTAAATCTGGTCAACTTTTGGTCAAACTTGATCTTTGTGTATGTGAATATGAGCAAATGTGAGTATGAATTCTAGCAACAATTCGATGCAAATTTTCATTCAACCTTTCAAAATGAAGAGATGAGGGTCTCTTAAATAGACTTTCCTAGAATTCATCAACGGTTGAGATCGATTTCAATCAACGGTCAGGATTAAAGGTGAAGTTCAGTCATAAAGGGAGATTTCCAAATTAAAGGAAGTTAACATATTTAATTTGAGCAAAAAAAGGAGTTAACTGATTCAATTTGAGTAGAAAAAGGAGTTAACTGATTTAACTCATTTTTGATCAATAGTGAACTGAAAATTTCACTTTTTGAACTGAAGAGAGATTTTGTTGAGATATTTAATTTAATAAAATGAGATATGCTCTCATAATTACTTTTTCTATTTAATTAAATAATCTTTAATAAATTATAGACACTTTTCTTATTTAATTAAATAACTTCATTTAATTAATTAGGAATGGCTTCTCATTTAATTAAATAGCTTTGTTTAATTAATTAGAAGTAAGTACTCCATTTAATTAAATAATTTTGTTTCATTATTTCAAAATTCTTTTCGAAACTAGTCACCTCAAGTCAACTGTGGTTAAATCTGGTCAACTTTTGGTCAAACTTGATCTCTGTTTATGTGAATATGAGAAAATGTGAGTATGAATTCTAGCAACAATTCGATGCAAATTCTTATTCAACATTTCAAAATGAAGACATGAGGGTCTCTTAAAGAGACTTTCTTGGAATTCATTAATGATTGAGATCGATTTCAATCAACGGTCAGGATTAAAGGTGAAGTTCAGTCATAAAGGGAGATTTCCAAATTAAAGAGAATTAATAAATTTAATTTGAGTAAAATAATGAGTTAACTGATTCAATTTGAGTAGAAAAAGGAGTGAATTAATTTAACTCATTTTTTATCAATAGTGAACTGAAAATTTCCTTTTTTGAACTGAAGAGAGATTTTGTTGAGATATTTAATTTAATAAAATGAGATATGCTCTCATAATTACTTTTTCTATTTAATTAAATAATTTTTAATTAATTAGAGACACTTTTCTTATTTAATTAAATAACATCATTTAATTAATTAGGAATGGCTTCTCATTTAATTAAATAACTTTGTTTAATTATTAGAAGTAAGTAGTCCATTTAATTAAATAATTTCGTTTAATTATTTCAAATTCTTTTTGAAACTAGTCAACTCAAGTCAACCGTGGTTAAATCTGGTCAATTTTTGGTCAAACTTGATCTTTGTGTATGTGAATATGAGCAAATGTGAGGATGAATTCTAGCAACAATTTGATGATAATTCTCATTCAACATTTCAAAATGAACAGATGAGGGTCTCTTAAATAGACTTTTCTGAAATTCATCAACGATTGAGATCGATTTCAATCAACAGTTAGGATTAAAGGTGAAGTTCAATCATAAAGGGAGATTTCCAAATTAAAGGGAGTTAACAGATTTAATTTGAGTAAAATAAGAAGTTAACTGATCCAATTTGAGTAGAAAAAGGAGCGAAATGATTTAACTCATTTTTTATCAATAGTGAACTGGAAATTTTCCTTTTTGAACTGAAGAGAGATTTTGTTGAGATATTTAATTTAATAAAATGAGATATGCTCTCATAATTACTTTTTCTATTAAATTAAATAATTTCATTTAATTAATTAGGAATGACTTCTCATTTAATTAAATAACTTTGTTTAATTAATTAGAAGTAAGTACTCCATTTAATTAAATAATTTTGTTTAATTATTTCAAAATTCTTTTCGAAACTAGTCAACTCAAGTAAAGCGTGGTTAAATCTGGTAAGCTTTTGGTCAAACTTGATCTTTGCGTATGTGAATATGAGCAAATGTGAGTATGAATTTTAGCAACAATTCGATTCAAATTCTCATTCAACGTTTCAAAATGAAGAGATGACGGTCTATCATCGGTTGAGATCGATTTCAATCAACGGTCAAGATTAAAGGTGAAGTTCAGTCATAAAGGGAGATTTCCAAATTAAAGGGAGTTAATAGATTTAATTTGATTAAAATAAGGAGTTAACTGATTCAATTTAAGTAGAAAAAGGAGTTAAATGATTTAACTCATTTTTTATCAATAGTGAACTGGAAATTTATCTTTTTGAACCGAAGAGAAATTTTGTAGAGATATTTAATTTAAAAAAATGAGATATGCTCTCATAATTACTTTTTCTATTTAATTAAATAATCTTTAATTAATTAGAGACACTTTTCTTATTTAATTAAATAACTTCATTTAATTAATTTTGAATGGCTTCTCATTTAATTAAATAACTTTATTTAATTAATTAAAAGTAAGTACTCAATTTAATTAAATAATTTCAAAAAAAATTTCGAAACTAGTCAACTCATGTCAACCGTGGTTAAATCTGGTCAACTTTTGGTCAAACTTGATCTTTGCGTATGTGAATATTAGCAAATGTGAGTATGAATTCTAGCAACAATTAGATTCAAATTCTCATTCAACCTTTCAAAATAGACTGTCCTGAGATTCATCAACGGTTGAGATCGATTTCAGTCAACTGTCAGGATTAAAGGTGAAGTTCAGTCATAAAGGGACATTTCTAAATTAAAGGGAGTTAACAGATTTGATTTGAGTGAAATAAGGAGTTAACTAATTCAATTTGAATAGTTTGATCTTTGCGTATGTGAATATGAGCAAATGTGAGTATGAATTCTAGCAACAATTCGATGCAAATTCTCATTCAACCTTTCAAAATGAAGAGATCAGGGTCTCTTAAATAGACTTTCCTTGAATTCATCAACGATTGAGATCGATTTCAATCAATGGTCAGGATGAAAGGTGAAGTTCAATCATAAAGGGAGATTTTCAAAATAAAGGTTGTTAACAGATTTAATTTGAGTAAAATAAGGAGTTAACTGATTCAATTTGAGTAGAAAAATGAGTCAACTGATTTAACTCATTTTTAATCAATACTGAATTGAAAATTTTCTTTTTTGAACTACAGAGAGATTTTGTTGAGATATTTAATTTAATAAAATGGCATATGCTCTCATAATTACTTTTTCTATTTAATTAAATAATCTTTAATTAATTAGAAACACTTTTCTTATTTAGTTAAATAACTTCATTTAATTAATTAGGAATGGCTTCTCATTTAATTAAATAACTTTGTTTAATTAATTAGAAGTAATTACTCCATTTAATTAAAAAATTTTGTTTAATTATTTCAAAATTCTTTTCGAAACTAGTTAACTCAAGTCAATCATGGTTAAATCTGGTGAACTTTTGGTCAAACTTGATCTTTGCGTATATGAATATGAGCAAATGTGAGTATGAATTCCAGCAACAATTCGATGCAAATTCTCATTCAACCTTTCAAAATGAAGAGATGAGGGTCTCTTAAATAGACTTTCTTGGAATTCATCAACAATTGAGATCGTTTTCAATCAACGGTCGGGATTAAAGGTGAAGTTCAATCATAAAGGGAGATTTTCAAATTAAAAGGAGTTAACGGATTTAATTTGAGTAAAAGAAGGAGTTAACTACTTATATTTGAGTAGAAAAAGGAGTCAACTGATTTAAATCATTTTTGATCAATAGTGAACTGGAAATTTTCCTTTTTGAACTGAAGAGAGATTTTTTTTAAATATTTAATTTAATAAAATGAGATATGCTCTCATAATTATTTTTTCTATTTAATTAAATAATCTTTAATTAATTAGAGACACTTTTCTTATTTAATTAAATAACTTCATTTAATTAATTAGGAATGGCTTCTCATTTATTTAAATAATTAAAAGTAAATACTCCATTTAATTAAATAATTTCGTTTAATTATTTTAAAATTCTTTTTGAAACTAGTCAACTCAAGTCAACTGTGATTAAATCTGGTCAACTTTTTGTCAAACTTGATCTTTGCGTATGTCAATATGAGCAAATGTGAGTATGAATTCCAACAACAATTCAATGCAAATTCTCATTCAACCTTTCAAAATGAAGAGATAACCCTCTCTTAAATAGACTTTCCTGAAATTGATCAATGGATGAGATCGATTTCAATTAACGGTCAGGATTAAAAGTGAAGTTCAATCATAAAGGGAGATTTCCAAATTAGAGGGAGTTAACAGATTTAATTTGAGTAAAATAAGGAGTTAACTGATTCAATTTGAGTAGAAAAAGGAGTCAACTGATTTAACTCATTTTTTATCAATAGTGAACTAGAAATTTCCCTTTTTGAACTGAAGAGAGATTTTGTTGAGATATTTAATTTAATAAAATGAGATATGCTCTCATAATTACTTTTTCTATTTTATTAAATAATCTTCAATTAATTATAGACACTTTCCTTATTTAATTAAATAACTTCATTTAATTAATTAGGAATGGCTTCTCATTTAATTAAATAACTTTGTTTAATTAATTAGAAGTAAGTACTCCATTTAATTAAATAATTTTGTTTTATTATTTCAAAATTCTTTTCGAAACTAGTCAACTCAAGTCAATCATTGTTAAATCTGGTCAACTTTTGGTCAAATTTGATCTTTGCATATGTGAATATGAGCAAATGTGAGTATGAATTCCAGCAACAATTCGATGCAAATTCTCATTCAACCTTTCAAAATGAAGAGATCAGGGTCTCTTAAATAGGCTTTCCTAGAATTCATCAACGGTTGAGATCAATTTCAATCAACGGTCAGGATTAAAGTTGTAGTTCAGTCATAAAGAGAGATTTCCAAATTAAAAGGAGTTAACAAATTTCATTTGAGTAAAATAAGGAGTCAACTGATTCAATTTGAGTAGAAAAAGGAGTCAACTGATTTAACTCATTTTTAATTAATAGTGAACTGAAAATTTCCCTTTTTAAACTGAAGACAGATTTTGTTGAGATATTTAATTTAATAAAATGAGATATGCTCTCATAATTACTTTTTCTATTTAATTAAATAATCTTTAATTAATTAGAGACACTTTTCTTATTTAATTAAATAACTTCACTTAATTAATTAGGAATGGCTTCTCATTTAATTAAATAACTTTGTTTAATTAATTAGAAGTAAATACTCCATTTAATTAAATAATTTTGTTTAATTATTTTAAAATTCTTTTCGAAACTAGTCAACTCAAGTGAACCGTAGTTAAATCTGGTCAACTTTTTGTCAAACTTGATCTTTGCATATGTAAATATGAGCAAATGTGAGTATGAATTCCAGCAACAATTCGATGCAAATTCTTGTTCAACCTTTCAAAATGAAGAGATGAGGGTCTCTTAAATAGACTCTCTTGGAATTCATCAACAGTTGAGATCGATTTCAATCAACGGTCAGGATTAAAGGTGAAGTTCAGTCATAAAGGGAGATTTTCAAATTAAAGTAAGTTAACGGATTTAATTTGAGTAAAAGAAGGAGTTAACTACTTATATTTGAGTAGAAAAAGGAGTCAACTAATTTAAATCATTTTTGATCAATAGTGAACTGGAAATTTTCCTTTTTGAACTGAAGAGAGATTTTGTTTAAATATTTAATTTAATAAAATGAGATATGCTCTCATAATTATTTTTTCTATTTAATTGAATAATCTTTAATTAATTAGAGACACTTTTCTTATTTAATTAAATAACTTCATTTAATTAATTAGGAATGGCTTCTCATTTATTTAAATAATTAAAAGTAAATACTCCATTTAATTAAATAATTTCGTTTAATTATTCCAAAATTCTTTTTGAAACTAGTCAACTCAAGTCAACTGTGATTAAATCTGGTCAACTTTTTGTCAAACTTGATCTTTGCGTATGTCAATATGAGCAAATGTGAGTATGAATTTCAACAACAATTCAATGGAAATTCTCATTCAAACTTTCAAAATAAAGAGATGACGCTCTCTTAAATAGACTTTCCTGAAATTCATCAATGGATGAGATCAATTTCAATTAACGGTCAGGATTAAAGGTGAAGTTCAATCATAAAGGGAGATTTCCAAATTAGAGGGAGTTAACAGATTTAATTCGAGTAAAATAAGGAGTTAACTGATTCAATTTGAGTAGAAAAATGAGTCAACTGATTTAACTCATTTTTGATCAATAGTGAACTGGAAATTTCCCTTTTTGAACTGAAGAGAGATTTTGTTGAAATATTTAATTTAATAAAATGAGATATGCTCTCATAATTACTTTTTCTATTTTATTAAATAATCTTTAATTAATTATAGACACTTTTCTTATTTAATTAAATAACTTCATTTAATTAATTAGGAATGGCTTCTCATTTAATTAAATAACTTTGTTTAATTAATTAGAAGTAAGTACTCCATTTAATTAAATAATTTCATTTTATTATTTCAAAATTCTTTTCGAAACTAGTCAACTCAAGTCAATCATTGGTAAATCTGGTCAACTTTTGGTCAAATTTGATCTTTGCGTATGTGAATATGAGCAAATGTGAGTATGAATTCCAGCAACAATTCGATGCAAATTCTCATTCAACCTTTCAAAATGAAGAGATCAGGGTCTCTTAAATAGGCTTTTCCAAAATTCATCAACGGTTGAGATCAATTTCAATCAACGGTCAGGATTAAAGTTGTAGTTCAGTCATAAAGGGAGATTTCCAAATTAAAAGGAGTTAACAGATTTCATTTGAGTAAAATAAGGAGTCAACTGATTCAATTTGAGTAGAAAAAGGAGTCAACTGATTTAACTCATTTTTAATTAATAGTGAACTGAAAATTTCCCTTTTTGAACTGAAGAGAGATTTTGTTGAGATATTTAATTTAATAAAATGAGATATGCTCTCATAATTACTTTTTCTATTTAATTAAATAATCTTTAATTAATTAGAGACACTTTTCTTATTTAATTAATTAACTTCATTTAATTAATTAGGAATGGCTTCTCATTTAATTAAATAACTTTGTTTAATTAATTAGAAGTAAATACTCCATTTAATTAAATAATTTCGGTTAATTATTTTAAAATTCTTTTCGAAACTAGTCAACTCAAGTCAACCGTAGTTAAATTTGGTCAACTTTTGGTCAAACTTGATCTTTGCGTATGTAAATATGAGCAAATGTGAGTATGAATTCCAGCAACAATTCGATGCAAATTCTTGTTCAACCTTTCAAAATGAAGAGATGAGGGTCTCTTAAATAGACTTTCTTAGAATTCATCAACGGTTGAGATCAATTTCAATCAACGGTCAGGATTAAAGGTGAAGTTCAGTCATAAAAGGAGATTTCTAAACTAAAGGGAGTCAACAGATTTAATTTGAGTAAAATAAGGAGTTAACTGATTCAATTTGAGTAGAAAAAGGAGTCAACTGATTTAACTCATTTTTTATAAATATTGAACTGAAAATTTCCCTTTTTGAGTTGAAGAGAGATTTTGTTGAGATATTTAATTTAACAAAATAAGATATGCTCTCATTATTACTTTTCCTATTTAATTAAATAATCTTTAATTAATTAGAGACACTTTTCTTATTTAATTAAATAACTTCATTTAATTAATTAGGAATGGCTTCTTATTTAATTAAATAACTTTGTTTAATTAATTAGAAGTAAGTGCTCCATTTAATTAAATAATTTTGTTTAATTATTTCAAAATTCTTTTCGAAACTAGTCAACCATGGTTAAATCTGACCAACTTTTGGTCAAACTTGATCTTTGCGTATGTAAATATGAGCAAATGTGAGTATGAATTCTAACAACAATTCGATGCAAATGATAGGGAGTTAATAGATTTAATTTGAGTAAAATAAGTAGTTAACTTATTCAATTTGAGTAGAAAAATGAGTCAACTAATTTAACTCATTTTTTATCAATAGTGAACTGGAAATTTCCCTTTTTGAACTGAAGAGAGATTTTGTTTAAATATTTAATTTAATAAAATGAGATATGCTCTCATAATTACTTTTTCTATTTAATTAAATAATTTTTAATTAATTACAGACACTTTTCTTATTTAATTAAATAACTTTATTTAATTAATTAGGAATGGCTTCTCATTTATTTAAATAACTTTGTTTAATTAATTAAAAGTAAGTACTCCATTTAATTAAATAATTTCGTCTAATTATTTCAAAATTCTTTTTGAAACTAGTCAATTCAAGTCAACTGTGATTAAATCTGGTCAACTTTTTGTCAAACTTGATCTTTCCGTATCTCAATATGAGAAAATGTGAGTATGAATTCCAACAACAATTCAATGCAAATTCTCATTCAACCTTTCAAAATGAAGAGATGATGCTCTCTTAAATAGACTTTCCTGAAATTCATCAATGGATTAGATCGATTTCAATTAACAGTCAGGATTAAAGGTGAAGTTCAATCATAAAGGGAGATTTCCAAATTAAAGGGAGTTAACAGATTTAATTTGAGTAAAATAAGGAGTTAACTGATTCAATTTGAGTAGAAAAAGGAGTCAACTGATTTAACTCATTTTTGATCAATAGTGAACTGGAAATTTCCCTTTTTGAACTGAAGAGAGATTCTGTTGAGATATTTAATTTAATAAAATGAGATATGCTCTCATAATTACTTTTTCTATTGAATTAAATAATCTTTAATTAATTAGAGACACTTTTATTATTTAATTAAATAACTTCATTTAATTAATTAAGAATGGCTTCTAATTTAATTAAATAACTTTTTTTAATTAATTAGAAGTAAGTACTCCATTTAATTAAATAATTTCGGTTAATTATTTTAAAAAAAATTTTGAACCTAGTCAACTCAAGTCAACCATGGTTAAATTTGGTCAACTTTTGGTCAAACTTGATCTTTGCGTATGTGAATATGAGCAAATGTGAGTCTGAATTCCAGCAACAATTCGATACAAATTCTCATTCAACCTTTCAAAATGAAGAGATGACGGTCTCTTAAATAGAGTTTCTTGGAATTTATCAACAATTGAGATCGATTTCAATCAACGGTCAGGATTAAAGGTGACGTTCAACCATAAAGGGAGATTTCCAAATTAAAGGGAGTTAAAAGATTTAATTTGTCTAAAATAAGGAGTTAACTGATTCAATTTGAGTAGAAAAAGGAGTTAACTGATTTAACTCATTTTTTATCAATACTGAACTGAAAATTTCTCTTTATGAACTGAAGAGAGATTTTGTTAAGATATTTAATTTAATAAAATGAGATATGCTCTCATTTTTACTTTTTCTATTTAATTAAATAATCTTTAATTAATTAGAGACACTTTTCTTATTTAATTAAATAACTTCATTTAATTAATTAGGAATTGCTTCTCATTTAATTAAATAACTTTGTTTAATTAATTAGAAGTAAGTACTCCATTTAATTAACTAATTTCGTTTAATTTTTTCAAAAATTCTATCGAAACTAGTCTACTGAAGCCAACCGTGGTTAAATCTAGTCAACTTTTGGTCAAACTTGATCTTTGTGTATGTGAATATGAGCACATGTGCGTATGAATTCCAGCAGTAATTCGATGCAAATTCTCATTCAACCTTTCAAAATGAAGAGACGAGGGTCTCTTAAATAGGCTTTCGTGGAATTCATCAACAGTTGAGATAGATTTCAATCAACGGTCAGGATTAAAAGTCAAGTTCAGTCATAAAGGAAGATTTCCAAATTAAAAGGAGTTAACATATTTAATTTGAGTAAAATAAAGAGTTAACTGATTCAATTTGAATTAAAAAATGAGTTAATTGATTTAACTCATTTTTTATCAATAGTGAACTCAAAATTTCCCTTTTTGAACTGAAGAGAAATTTTGTTGAGATATTTAATTTAATAAAATGAGATATGCTCTCACAATTTCTTTTTCTATTTAATTAAATAATCTTTAATTAAATAGAGACACTTTTCTTATTTAATTAAATAATTTTATTTAATTAGTTAGGAATGGCTTCTCATTTAATTAAATAACTTTGTTTAATTAATTAGAAGTAAGTAGTCCATTTAATTAAATAATTTCATTTAATTATTTCAAAATTCTTTTCGAAACTAGTCAACTCAAGTCAACTGTGGTTAAATCTGGTCAACTTTTGGTTAAACTTGATCTTTGCGTATGTAAATATGAGCAAATGTGAGTATGAATTTCAACAACAATTTGATGCAAATTCTCATTCAACCTTTCAAAATGAAGAGATGAGGGTGTCTTAAATAGACTTTCCTGGAATTCATCAACGGTTGAGATCAATTTCAATCAATGGTCAGGATTAAAAGTGAAGTTTAGTCATAAAGGGAGATTTCCAAATTAAAGTGAGTTAACAAATTTAATTTGAGTAAAATAAGGAGTTAACTGGTTCAATTTGAGTAGAAAAAAGAGTTAACTGATTTAACTCATTTTCGATCAATAGTGAACTGAAAATTTCCCTTTTTGAACTGAAGAGAGATTTTGTTGAGATATTTAATTTAATAAAATGAAATATGCTCTCATAATTATTTTTTCTATTTAATTAAATAATCTTTAATTAATTAGAGACACTTTTCCTATTTAATTAAATAACTTCATCTAATTAGTTAGGAATGGTTTCTCATTTAATTAAACAATTTTGTTTAATTAATTAGAAGTAAGTACTCCATTTAATTAAATAATTTCGTTTAATTATTTCAGAATTCTTTTCGAAACTGCTCAATTCAAGTCAACCATGGTTAAATCTAGTCAACTTTTGGTCAAACTTGATTTCTGCATATGTGAATATGAGCAAATGTGAGTATGAATTCCATCAACAATTTGATGCAAATTCTCATTCAAATTTTCAAAATGAAGAGATGAGGGTCTCTTAAATAGACTTTCCTAGAATTCATCAACGGTTGAGATCAATTTCAATCAACGGTCAGGATTAAAGGTGAAGTTGAGTCATAAAGGGAGATTTCCAAATTAAAGGGAGTTAATAGATTTAATTTTAATAAAATAAGGAGTTAACTGATTCAATTTGAGTAGAAAAATGAGTTAACTGATGTAACTCATTTTTTATCAATAGTGTTCAAACTTGAAATTTCTCTTTTTCAACTGAAGAGAGATTTTGTTGAGATATTTAATTTAATAAAACTATATATGCTCTGATAATTACTTTTTCTATTTAGTTAAATAATCTTTAATTAATTAGAGACAATTTTCTTATTTAATTAAATAACTTCATTTAATTAGTAAGGAATGGCTTGTCGTTTAATTAAATAACTTTGTTTAATTAATTAGAAGTAAGTACTCCATTTAATTAAATAATTTCATTTAATTATTTGAAAATTCTTTTCAAAACTAGTCAGCTCATGTCAACCGTGGTTAAATTTGGTCAACTTTTGGTCAAACTTGATCTTTGCGTATGTGAATATGAACAAATGTGAGTATGAATTCAAGCAACAATTCAATGCAAATTCTCATTCAACCTTTCAAAATGAAGAGATCAGGGTCTCTTAAATAGACTTTCCTAAAATTTATCAATAGTTGAGATCGATTTCAATCAACTTTCAGGATTAAAGTTGAAGTTCAGTCATAAAGGGAGATTTCCAAATTAAAGGGAGTTAACCGATTTAATTTGAGTAAAATAAGGAGTTAACTGATTCAATTTGAGTAGAAAAAGGAGTTAACTGATTTAACTTATTTTTTATCAATATTGAACAGGAAATTTCCCTTTTTGAACTGAAGAGAGATTTTGTCAAGATATTTAATTTAATAAAATGAGATATGCTCTCATAATTACTTTTTCTATTTAATTAAATAATCTTTAATTAATTAGAGACACTTTTCATATTTAATTAAATAACTTCATTTAATTAGTTAGGAATGTCTTCTCATTTAATTAAATAACTTTGTTTAAATAATTAGAAGTAAGTACTCCATTTAACTAAATAATTTAGTTTAATTATTTCAAAATTCTTTTCGAAACTAGTCAACTGTGGTTAAATCTAGTCAACTTTTGGTCAAACTTGATCTTTGCGTATGTGAATATGAGCAAATGTGAGTATGAATTCTAGCAACAATTCGATGCAAATTCTCATTCAACCTTTCAAACTGAAGAGATGAGGGTCTCTTAAATAGACTTTTCTAGAATTCATCAACGGTTGAGATTGATTTCAATCAACGGTAACGATTAAAGGTGAAGTTCAGTCATAAAGGGAGATTTTCAAATTAAAGGGAATTAACAGATTTAATTTGAGTAAAATAATGAGTTAACTGATTCAATTTGAGTAGAAAGAGGAGTTAACTAATTTAACTCATTTTTGATCAATAGTGAACTGGAAATTTCCCTTTTTGAACTGAAGAAAGATTTTGTTGAGATATTTAATTTAATAAAATGAGATATGCTCTCATAATTACTTTTTGTATTTAATTAAATAATCTTTAATTAATTAGAGACACTTTTCTTATTTAATTAAATAACTTCATTTAATTAGTTAGGAATGGCTTCTCATTTAATTAAATAACTTTGTTTAATTTATTCGAAGTAAGTACTCCATTTAATTAAATAATTTCGTTTAATTATTCAAAAATACTTTTCAAAACTAGTCAACTCAAGTCAACCATGGTTAAATCTATCCATTTTTTGTCAAACTTGATCTTTGCATATGTGAATATGGGCAAATGTGAGTATGAATTTCAGCAACAATTCGATGCAAATTATTATTCAACCTTTCAAAATGAAGAGATGAGGGTCTCTTAAATAGACTTTCTTGAAATTTATCAATGGTTGAGATCGATTTCAATCAACGGTCAAGATTAAAGGTGAAGTTCAGTCATAAAGGGAGATTTCCAAATTAAAGGGAGTTAACAGATTTAATTTGAGTAAAATAAAGAGTTAACTGATTCAATTTGAGTAGAAAAAGGAGTTAACTGATTTAACTCATTTTTGATCAATAGTGAACTGGAAATTTCCCTTTTTGAACTGAAGAGAGATTTTGCTTAGATATTTAATTTAGTAAAATGAGATATGCTCTCATAATTACTTTTTCTATTTAATTAAATAATCTTTAATTAATTAGAGACACTTTTCTTATTTAATTAAATAACTTCATTTAATTAGTTAGGAATGGCTTCTCAATTAATTAAATAACTTTGTTTAATTAATTAGAAGTATGTACTCCATTTAATTAAATAATTTCATTTAATTATTTCAAAATTCTTTTCGAAACTAGTCAACTCAAGTCAACCGTGGTTAAATCTGGTCAACTTTTGGTGAAACTTGATCTTTGCATATGTGAATATGAACAAATGTGACACTAGTACATTTGAGACCATTTTTTGAACATTATTGGTCGAAAATTCGACCCAATTTTTGACCAAACTTCGATCAACTTCGACCAACCCATTGGTCGGAATTTTTCCGGTTGAAATTTCAACCAACCTTCTAGTTGGTCAAAATTTCGACCAATACGTTTGTCGAATAACCTCCAAAGCCATGGTGCAAGTTCTGCCAGGAATTGGTCAAAATTTTGACCAATGGAGGTCAGAAATTTTGACCAATAAAGGTAGAAATTTCGACCAATGAAGGTCAAAAATTTCAACCAATAAAGGTAGAAATTTTGACCAATGAAGGTATAAATTTTGACCAATGAAGGTAGAAATTTCTACCAACAGGTAGGTGTAAAAATTTTTTTAGGCATTCTATAAAACAGTCACATGCCTTGCATATGATATGACATTTTGCATGCATCCTGCACTCTCTCATCCGACTGATGATGGATTATGGAGAGTGATCTAAAACCATGATGCTAAAAAACACACACAATCAAATCCAAAATGAACTTGCATTACAAATGGATTGTGGAAATCTGATATTGTTAATTTTGCATACATGTCTACTAGGACAAATATATGTTTAAGTTGTGATTGTCCTGGTAGAGATGCATGCAATTTTACCAATATTAGATTTCCACAATCCATTTGTAGTGCAAGTTCATTTTGGATTTTATTGTGTGTTTTTTAGCATCATGGTTTCAGATCACTCTACGTCATCCATCATTAGCTGGATGAGAGAGAGTGCAGGATGCATGCAAAATGTCATATCATACGCAATGAATGTGAACTGTTTTATGGAATGCCTGAAAAACACTGACAGTAACTAATATGAAAAATATATAATTAGTTATATGATTGAGACAAATCATGTACCAGTGAGTTGGTCAAAATTTTGACTAGATAAATTTTGACCAATGGGTTGGTCAAATTTGGTCAAAAATTGGGTCGAAAATTTGATCAATGAAGGTCGAAAAATGAACCCAAATGCACTAGTGCAAGTATGCTCGCCAAGTTGACTCTTTGAGTTTGATCATCAAGTCACCCCACCAAAGTGCCTCATCAAGGTCAGTCTTTAGGTCTACTCATCGAGCTTTCTCACCAAGTCAGCTCGCCATGTCGCGTCTCTAAGTGGCCTTGCTAAGTCGGCTCACCAACTTGCCCCACCAAGTTGCCACTTTAAGCCCACTCACCATGTTAGATCGCTAGGCCAGCTCCCCAAGTTAGCTCTCCAAGCTGACAATTGAAGTACGCTCACCATGTCTATTTCTGATTCGTTGTCTATAGCTTAAAACATGAATACATCTACTAAACAAAATACAAATCACTCAACAAATTTGAATGTGGTAGAAGAGTGATCAACAACACAGTGAATCGAGTCTATAGGTTTGTGGCATTGATGGCACTTGCTAGTTTGAGAAGAGATTCAAAAGGAGGCTTGGTTGAGGATGCATTTCAATAGCAAGCAAGAGCGAAGACATGATGCATGCATCACTCTGATGAAAAGACTAGCAATGAATAACATGCAAACATATGCTTATTTTATAAACTTCAATGAAATCTATTTTCTCCTGATCAAATCAAAAGACTGCAAGACATCACTCAAGGCATTCACATCATGATCTTAGCCAAATTATAGGAAGTCATTGTAATCAAATTACTTTCTTTCAATATAATGGGAGGAATCTCCTTTCACAGCAATTCACCAAAAACAAAAAACTCAAAACATGTAGAAAACAAAAAGTAGAGAATGCCATTTAAAGAACTTTTCCAGTGTGCTAAAGAAAGCTAGTAGGCAATACGGTACAGAACTAGATTAAACATATACCCACCATTTTAATCTCAAACAAGACATCCACTGAATTTTTATTCTATTTTAAAACAAAATCAAGATTCATGAAACTACCAATTTAAAAGGTTCATAGTGCATTCTACCCATTAAGCAAAGTGCAACTTGAGATAAAATTGTTTGAAAAGTAACCTTCCAGAACACGTGTAAAATGAAACGTACACTTTCTGCCAAGTTTGGATCAGGCATGTTCTACTTCTAGATGAAGAGGTTGTGCAAGTCTAAAATAAAACTAAAGCTCCAAAATCAATGAAAATTTTTCTGTTTATAGTGTTACTGCTGCCACAAACATAGGAAAGATACATAAGAATATGGCCACTATTTAGAAACATCAGACAGTAAGACACGAGATCTTGAAGGGAAAAGAAGAGGAGGTTCATAGAATTAAAATTACAATTAACGAAAAAAAATCATTTTGGCATATATGTGAAAAAGGAAAACTCGCACAGTCTAAGCCAAGGATAAACTCCATTTTAATTTCAGGCTGGGCATAAAATGCATTCACCAAGCACAAATGATTAAATAATATCTGGAGCAAGTCTTGATCTATTTCTCTAAATTTAATAAAATTTGATAAAATTTGATAAAATTTGAACCCATCATCCAAAGAAGAGTCTTGCTTATCAACATGATGTACTTGGAGATTACCATTATCTCTACTTGTCTGATAAAAATATCGGGCAAGCTTCAGACCCAATAAGAAATAATCATCCCAAGCCTTAGCAATTCTACCAAAAAGATCTCTGTGCACACACAACAAAGCCAAAAAGACAGAAAAGTTCTTTCCAAATACTTTATGGCATAATGTAACAAGGGAAGGAAAGTTTACCACTATTTCCTCTGGCATTGCAGATACTATGGAGGATGCAAATGTAGTTGCTGCACCAGATTTCCTCTCACAATCTGTATTCTCTACAAGTGACAGCACTTGGGAAAGAGATCGTTGAATAGTAGGATTGCCTTTTCCCAAAAAGTGAGTATCTATTGATTCCAAACTGGATCTCACTTGCTCTTTGGATAATATGCCTTGGGAAAAATGAAGCAAACTTCTCAATGGACTCCATTCACAAAGAAAATCTTCTGAACCATGATCGGATTGATATACTTGATTGATTTTTGGAAGCAAAGTAGTCACAATTGTGAAAGATAATGACCTTGAATTAGCCTGTGAGAGGAAATATCCACTTGTCAACATAAGGATCTGACTTCAAACTCAGAATGAACTATATGAGGAAGAACAGATCCACACTTGAGCCTGCAAAAGAAAGTTCATCACACTAGCCACATAGAATGAAATCATTGTTCGGTGGGCAAGCTTCTGACTTTTGGAACTTGACTCGACAACTCGAAGGCACTTTTGCAAGACACAGATCACAAGAGGGCTAAAATGTGGAGGTGAAAGATCTGCATAATTTTTAATGAGTAAGTTATTAATCAAAAATAAAAGAGTAAATGAACAGACAAGAAACTTTATTATATAGGCCCAACTAATAATTTTCACTTTTCAGAATGAAATTGTGGTTGGTGTCAGACATCTGTTTTCCATAATTCATTGTGCATCAGCAACTACTCATCAAAGGCTAAGAAAACCATGTAGTGTTTGGAACTAGGCTATTATTTTCTTCAAGTCAAAGGGATGAAATCATTTGAAAGAAAAAATTATTTTTTTAATAAAAATATAATTAGTGCTACAGTTAAACCCAAGACAGATAAGTCATTCTATGATTCTAGATATTTTCCAATAAAAGAAATAGACAGACATGAAATGGACTGTCCACTCTAATTTGTGGAAGCTCCCCTGACAGTGCATTTGAAATATCTGTAGGTAACTCCAAAATTAAGTTGTGGGATCATATCAATGGTTGTTAGTCAAAATTTTCTCTTGAATAGGGTTGTGAGGATATTCTGTCAGCATTTGGTTCCTAATTTACTCAAGAATTGGGGTCTGATAATATTGTCTTACAAATTGTTTATTTTACAATGGAGTTGTATCTTCTATTTTATTCTTGACTAATAGAAGTTTATTTGACCCTGAGATGATCAAATCCGCTTGATAAATGTTAATCTCTCTTTAATTTTTGCACTATTTTCTATATTAGGAATAAGTCAATTCTTGAACTATCTACAACTATTGATTGCCTTGTGTTTCTTTTTATTCCTGTCAGAGCCTTCTTTCAACTCTATCTACCCTGCTTGTCATTCCAAAACATAAGGATTTATAATTTTTTCTCTATACACATTATCTGCCATCAAACTAGTATGTTTAATGTCCATTTTCCCATTCTCAATTTCTGTAATATCCCTTTTTATTGATATTGGTAGAATCATGGTTGAGCCCCATGGTGCTATTGATATCATATCAAGTGGTTGTGGATTCCCTTCAAGAGTAGTAATTCCATTTATTGGTACCAGAGGTTGTGATGGTAAAAATGGTGCCAAATGCTTCTTTACTCCTATAGGCCCCATACTAGAGTGTAGAATGTAGAATATCTTCTAAAGATTGAGATGGCATACATCCACTCCAATTCAACTTGAGCTAGTTAGTCCAACCTGCACATTCATGTTTGCACCATCCATGTACACTTGACTATCATTGTCATGAATGATTTAACATATCTTATTTAATACCCTCCCCATACACACCATGCATTGAAGGATAGGTAATCATAAGTGCTACAAGGTTTCCTTATTTTCCTCTACATCCTTCATTTTCTTTAGCAACAGTTCAAACAACAACAATTTTCATTCCACACATTGTAGCACTTGCAAGATTCATTCCATGAGTTGAGACAGTAATGATAGAAGTTTTGATGCCCATCTCCCCTTGCTTAATGATAAGAATATAACCTTTAAAATATCAAGGAATGGAGCATCCTCAACATTAATAGTGCCTAATTTCTTTAATCCACTAATAAATGCTCCCGCCAAACCATGTACACATTCTACATGTTTTTTCAATCCTGCCAGACCATGATAGATTGCATACATAGAAGATATATTGTAATTAATGCCTATATCATGTAGATATTTCTAGTGGCATTATCTTGCCTGATGTGTTGCTCCCTTGTCTACATTTCCATCCTTAGCATAGGATTCCTATGGGAATCCACATTAACTCCAATAATCCTACCAGGCATCATTCATTTTTACTCTTAAGATGTAACCAAGCAATATAAATGAGGGGCCCCCATAGTCCAGGGGGACACCAAATCTTTGAGAAGACCCAAAGATGATATCCACCCCAAATTCCTCAGGAGGCTTCAGTATTGTTAGTGTAGAAAAATCAGAGGCCATGACAACCTTCACACCATTAGCATGAACATTCTTAACAAAATAAGAGTAATCAATAACTTCCCTCTCTATCCTAGGGTGCTGAACAAGCACCCCACAAACATCCTTGGAACTATAATCAAAGTACTTTAGATCAGATTTCATGACATTCAACCCCAACCAACCTACCCTTATCTGGCACACATCAAATGTCTAAGGATGAGAGTTACTAAAAATGATAGAAGTCTTCTTATTATCTTTGGTTATATCATTACATATCACAATAGCCTCAAAACTAGTAGTGGCCTCATCCAAAAGAAAATCATTTGACACGAGAGCCCAATAAGATCTAATATCATGTTCTAGTGATTCAAAAAAGATTCTAGTATATCATGGAAACCATGTTAGGAGGGGACAAGGGATGATGATGGGGCTGAAACCTATGATAAATTATACTCTATTAAAAGTATTAACTTATTACTATGAAAAGAAACATTTCACTTAACAAAAACTAATATATCAAGTACCTCCATTTGAAGAAAAATTATCACTTGTTGCTCGAACATCATGGATACTTAATTGATGAGTAAGTCTTGAAAATAAAGATGCCTATTTTTTGAATCTCTCATGTTTCCTTTTTGCATTCTGATCTTCTTGGAGAAGTTCTTCAATCTTTGCTATACTTTGAGAGCTGTTTGAAGTAGAATTGAAAAATAATATATGAGGAACACAGAAAAAAAATATAACTAGTACCATGGCCATGTTAGCCACATGTAATTAACCTTCACCTGACAGAGCTATAAAGTTGAGTCAGCATTTCCTCTTTGGCTTTCTCAACTTGGCAGAGCACCACAGCCTGTCAATCATTGAAGGACAAGTTAATACTCATGAGAACCATATAGAAGAATGCCTATTTCTGTAGTGCTTTAATGCAAGGATGTTCTAAGGTTCTTACGTTGGGTACATTTGCAGCAAGACTATTCAGAACAACTTCCACATAACCACATACTTCCTGAGACATCAACCTCAACTCCTCCTCTGGATCAACTGGTCACCTAGCCATTGTATCCTAATTACAAAGAACATGAATAAACTAAACATTAGCTTTTCCTTAGTATTTAATTTGTGTCTTGTTAGATAAATTAAGATGCATCATGATCAATCAACGTTATAGAAGGAAAAAACCATTCCTAGCATTTTCATTAAATAATTAATAGAAAACCATCACAAATGTTTTTTACCACATTACATAAGTTTGTTTTAAGAATGCAGACTGTAAAGCATAGAGCTACTACAATTTTATTGTAAAGCAACTATGAGAAATAAATTGGCACATTGTTGAAAAGTCATGTGAGCTCCATATGAATGGATATTCCTAATAGTATATGAGTCTGTGTCTCATCTCACATTCAAACTCAGTGACCTTCATTACCTAAGTTGAATTCCTTCTAAAAGGTAGCAACTAAGAGATAAAAAGATTTGTATGGTTGATAATTGACAATAGTTCCATAGGGCAGACTAAAGGGGAATCTGTTTGTCCTTCTCACATTCAAACTAAGGTTTTGCATATCATCTCCACAGTTGAGTCATTGTCTTTACCTTCGAAATTCCCCTAACCCATGGACTTACTTGGAGTAATGTGCACGTTTGTTAGGCTGGAAATCCTACTTCCAATGCAAGAGGACTTCTCTGAAGGTAAGTTCAGCATTTTGGACATGGGCATTAGAGCTGAGATACTATGTTCCCAGCTTGACTTTTGACTGTATGAAATGATTCCTGAGACAATTTGGCTCAGAATCAAAGAGAAAATTGGGACTTGACTTAGAGTTGATAGTCTTGTTTCTAGCACGTGCATCCTTGAACCTGAGGAGGAGCATCTTGGCAATCTCTTTGCCCCTCAAAAGGCAGGCTGCTTCATCCTTTGCAAGTGAACAGTATCACCACAATTTTTTGTGTCTCTAATAGCTGCAAAAATAACCAGGCAAATATTAAATCAAAGTTATCCATCAAAGTCAATCATAAATGAATTCTTACTATAGTAAATTTTTTGCATTCAGAATTCAACCAAATATCTCAGTAATGATAACTTAAAATAAATCAAAATGTTTATAGAAATTTATAATATTATTCAATACTAACCGTCAGAGAAAGAATTTGGATCTTAGGATACTTATTGGCAATGCGTTTCTTAATTGCTTTGATTACTTCCTTTGCTTGTCTATTCCAACACAATCATATTGACCAATATAGACCCTTCATTACTATCACCATATCCAAATGTCCATTTATAAGAAAGAATTTAGAAGACAGAGTTGTTAACCTGCTTTATAAAAACCATACCAACATCTCTTATGCAAACTCTATTCATATAACAAAGATGGGATTACATTCTCTGAACATGGACTACCATTAATGCATAATACAGAGCAACTACCAATCAAATAATGTCAAATTGGGTTTACAAAAGAGGATAACAGTGTATCAATATTTGCAAAGCATAATCAAGAAATCTGAACCTAAGGTGGATTAAAGCAATTTAGCATGATTTTATGCCTTGTAACTCAGAGATGAAGGTATTTCCAAATATTTTGTATGACTTCTCATGTTAGACAAAAGATTATACAGACACATCTTATAAATATAGCCAAGATAGAATATATGACAAAAGGAGTAAGATTTCTTTGTGTCATTCAAGGTTCTTGGATAGGCAGCATGAATAAAACGAAATGCTTGCATTTCCTCAAAAATTCTTGAAATCCATGTTTGATTGTGACTACCATACATGTTGATCTGAGCATGCCTGGCTCCCAGTTACTGCTATGATATAGTTTAAGATTACTGCTATAACTGATAAGTGGTGATGTAGATGAGCAAATTTGGATAACAGTTTCTATATGTTAGGTGTCGAGAAGCTTCACTTTACAATTTAAAAAATGGTTCTACCATACATGCTGTCTTATTTTGTGTCATCTTGGAAAACATTGGATCATTCATGTAAACAAACCTAACAAGCTCTCTTGTGTGTTTATACTTAAGTTCTAACGTTTCTTTTCCAGCCTGCACTAGAAGACTCTTCTGAAAAGTAATTCAACATTATAACATAATTATGAGCTACGAAAGAATCAACTGTACCAAATCCTTACATAGCTGAAAACTATATAACCCATCACTGAAAAGTGATCAATATTACTCAAAAGATGCATTTGTTAAAACCATTGATTGATCAAAAGATGCACATCTTGTTTCCAGCTCGTACTGTTTCCATTTCTTAATCTATTAATTCTCTGAGCTTGATTGTTCTAACACCGTGCATAATGCTTTTATTGTTCCTTCCTAAATAGACTCTGAAAGGTATCAGAGAGAAGGTGCATATTGTAACTAAGTTTGGATTGACTTGGAGTAATGGCGAATTTGGTGTGAAGGGAGATCCTACATATGTCAGGGCTGCCTGTGAAGCAAGCCTCAAGAGGCTTGATATAGACTATATTGATCTTTATTACCAGCACAAGGTGGATATTATTGTACCCATAGAAGCTACTATAAGTCTTCGGATTCCAAACCCTTAACCTTGCACCAAAATACTATTTTTTCATGGCGCTGTAAGTTTTAAGATTCAAAATCTGTACTACTGTGATAGGTTTTTTATTTTAATTTTATTTATAAAATTTTGGGCAATGTTTTTTCTCCAAAAACTACATAGTTGAATCTTGAATTTGATTTGATGTGAGAAATATATTTTACATATCAATTCTTGAGATTGGTAAGTATGAAAGATTTTCTAGAGCAAGTCAAATTGTGATTTTACTACAAGGATTCAACTGTGTGGTTTTCTAGTGAAACGCATTGACACAAGTTATTTTAATAGTGGTTCACAAGAACTCATTTTTCATAAGAATGAATGGAACACGTAGTACTCATTACATTTAGATGATGCTCATAAGGTGAAGCATTAAGCCTTTCCATAAGGTCACTAAGTGCAATACTACTCCAACTTATTGTCATGAGAGATGAGTTCTTATGAAGCTAATGTAACATGAGTCAATGAATTTTTCTTAGAAACAACAAAATCAAAATTTCAAACCTCTAATTTCACTAGAAAATGTGTGTCTAATAATTAAGGTTGTATGGCTTTGGAGGGCAAGATTGTATCCCTTTGGCTCTTTACCGACGCCCAACAAAACATAAGAAATCTGATAACAAGCAAATCAGTTTTCCTTTTATATAGATGGGTGAACTGAAGAAGTTGGTAGAAGAGGGAAATATAAAATATGCAGGTTTGTTTGAAGCCTCTGCTTCAACAATCCGTAGGGCCCATGTAGTGCATCCAATCACTGTTGTGCAGCTTGAATGGTCTCTCTGGAGTAGGGATTCTGAGGCCCAAATTATTCCCACCTCTAGGTAAACGTTGTGATGATATAATACCTCAACAGTCAGTGATTCAATGTTTACTTTATAGATTGCAGAGAACCGAGAATAAATATTTGTGAATTGGGTTCACAGTATATACCAAAAGTTGAAGCTTTTCATAAGATTTTTTTTTGAACTTTGTTCCATTTGAACTTAGATAAGGAATAGAAGCTTACTTATATTTATTTTATTTCATTTTATTCCATTCATAGGGAGTTGGGGATTGGGATTGTTCCGTACAGTCCTTTAGGCATGGGTTTCTTCAGCACAGGAGGAAAACTTCTTCAAAGTGTGACAAATAATGACTTCATAAGGTAAAGGATAGGATTTTTTTTTCCATTTAATAATTGTACCATTTTAAAGATGATATGATGTTGAGTTCAAACATTGAGACTGAACAGCAAAGTAAAATCTAAACAAAAATCTACATGACAAGACTGACAATAAAGGTGAAAATTAATTTGATTGGATTTTGTCATTGTTGATTGTTTCATATCATAATAATTGATCTGTTAAACAGGGGAATCCGAGGTTTTAAGGTGAGAATCTTGAGCGGAACCAAGATCTATTACTAAAGCTAAGTAAGATCAGTTTAAGAAAAGGGTGTAGCCCAAGCCAGGTTGCTCTTGCATGGGTTCAAGACCAGGGAAATGATGTTGTGCCCATTCTTGGAACCACCAAGATGAAGAACCTGGATGATAATATCTTCTCTCTCAGGAAAATTGATAGCAGATGACATGAATGAAATCAAAGCCATCTTTCCTCTAGATGCTGTAGCTGGAGACCGACACAGAGCTGTTGATTTGCAATTGACCTGAATAAATTCAGAAATGCCCCCATACAACACTCTCCATTGAATTAAAGCATGTAAATGTTTGTGTTCTAGAGCAGAACATTTGCAATTGAGCTAGATGAATAAAGGGCTTTGAAGAGTTAGCAGTGTTAAAAAAAAAAGAATCTAAATAAATGGATTTTTTAGCCTTGTACTATATCAGTTATAAATGCTTATTATTGAAAATGTAGTATTTTTAAAGTCTATTAATAGAGTATTTTTAGAGCCTATTAATAGAGATCTTTTAGTAAATGACTCTATAAAGAGTTTTATAAACTTGGTGGAAATATATTTCGTTAATAGTAATGATACTGGCATTTTAACATTTATGCATGACAATATTTATGGACTAGTGATAAACCCAAACCCTTCCACATAGATCTTAAGCAGGAGTTAGTAATAAAGATCCAATAAATGAGTCGTAATGTCTCCAAGGTTCTCTCAGAGACTTCGATATTCAACCATTGTTACTCCACATAACTTGTGGGCTTGGACATCAGGATAACAATATGCCATTTATTATCAGTGCATGCCAAGGATACATTAGAGGTTTTCACCCCATATGTCAAAAAATTCACGTTTCAAAGTAGATAATCAAGAATGTCCATCTGGTGCCAATTACATGTTTTATTATCAAGACAAAGCACAAGAACTCGTAGCTACAAATAAATCCAAATTTCCTTGAATTTCCTTGAAACAATATGAAACACACTCAGAGAAGTGGTATAAGATTGAATAAGACCCATATTACATTACAAAAACCATATAAAAATCTCAAAGTCTTTCTAATACAAATTTCAAACTCGTTTATGATCATATTAATTTAAACAAAAATAAGTATATAATGGTAAGAAGTTGCATGCAGAAATTATTTATAATATTGCATTCAAATTCATTGATATGCACAGAAGTAGTGCCATGTAGAGTGTGGGAAGGGTCTACGTTGTATGGGTATGTCTCTCTTGATACAGAGGTGTGACGCCTGAGAAAGAAATGGTAGCCCTCGTTCACTATGTTGTGTACACAGATGTCACTTTTCTTGATACTTTAGAGTCTTAGACACTAATAAAATTATTGTAGAGAAAGTCAATCAACTTACTAAATCTATTATGACACCTCCATTCTAAACGCATTATCATATTAGACTTTGTGATCCAACGTATTGAAGAAATTACCTTAATATTGAAGAATTAATACAAGTGATGTTGTAGGTGTAGTGGGATTGCTTCCAAATTTTGACTCTTCCACAATTCCACTCTAAATATATAGTCCATGTCTAGTTCCTTTGTGCTCATTCCATTAGGAAGACTCCGGTCGAAGGAGTGAACCAGGGAAGCCAAAATTAAATGAAGCATCTTATCAGCCAAAGGAAGCCCTAGGCATATTCTTCTCCCTACTCCAAATGGTATAAGCTCAAAATCTTGTCCCTTAAAGTCAATAGTAGCTCCCTCTCCATCCAAAAACCTCTCTCACATAAATTTGGAAGCGTCCTTCCAACACAACAGGATCCCTCGCAATCGCCCACACATTAACCCATACTTGTGTGTCTTTGGGGATCACAAACCCCCTATTTCACAAGATCTTGATGCTTTATGGGGGATCAAAAGAGGACCAGGAGGATACAGTCGAAGCACTTCTTTCACCATTGCATGAAGGTAAGGTAGATGATCAATATCAGATTCCTCCACTCTTCTACTATGACCTACAACCTCCTCTAACTCCCCTTGGACATTTTCCATTTTATCTAGATTATGAATGAATTTTAGCATTGTGCATTCTATTGTTGCACTAGTGATGTTGAAACTAGCAATTAACAGATCCTGCATTATCGAAACACCCCATCCTCATTAACAAACGCCGCCACTCTCATCTTCAGCCCTAACTTGGCCTCCTTATTAGCAGACGACAACATTGATTGCAAGGATTTCATTAACATCGCCGCTACCACACACGTCTCCACGCACCCCCTATACATAGATGCCCCTTTCTAAAAAATCTTCGCCTTTGCCTCCTCCAGCCTGTGAAACCCTTCCTCCATTTTCGTCCTCAGCAATAATGAGTTTTTCCCACTTTTAAAAAAATTTAACATATGAAGCCCGTGTTGGTCAAAAATTCAACCAACACGGGCATGGATTTTAAAAAAAAGATATTTTTCATTGCATATTTCGAACAATCTAAAACATTTTAATAGATGGTTGAAAATTTTGGTTGAAAATTGGGGTCAAATGTACTAGTGTGAGTATGAATTCCAGCAACATTTCGATGCAAATTCTCATTCAACTTTTCAAAATGAAGAGATGAGGGTCTCTTAAATAGACTTTCCTGGAATTCATCAATGGTTGAGATCGATTTCAATCAACGGTAAAGATTAAAGGTGATGTTCAGTCATAAAGGAAGATTTCCAAATTAAAGGGAGTTAATTGATTTAATTTGAGTAAAATAAGGAGTTAACTAATTCAATTTGAGTAGAAAAAGGAGTTAACTGATTTAACTCATTTTTGATTAATAGTGAACAGGAAATTTTCATTTTTAAACTAAAGAGAGATTTTGTCAAGATATTTAATTTAATAAAATGAGATATACTCTCATAATTACTTTTTCTATTTAATTAAATAATCTTTAATTAATTAGAGACACTTTTCTTATTTAATTAAATAATTTAATTTAATTAGTTAGGAATGGCTTCTCATTTAATTAAATAAATTTTTTTAATTAATTAGAAGTAAGTACTCCATTTAATTAAATAATTTCATTTAATTATTTCAAAATTCTTTTCCAAACTAGTCAACTCAAGTCAACCGTGGTTAAATCTGGTCAACTTTTGGTCAAACTTGATCTTTGCGTATGTGAATATGAGCAAATGTGAGTATGAATTTTAGCAACAATTCGATGCAAATTCTCATTCAACCTTTCAAAATGAAGAGATGAGGGTCTCTTAAATAGACTTTCTTGAAATTCATCAACAGTTGAGATCAATTTCAATCAACGGTCAGGATTAAAGGTGAAGTTCAGTCGTAAAGGGAGATTTCTAAATTAAAGGGAGTTAACAGATTTAATTTGAGTAAAATAAGGAGTTAACTGATTCAATTTGAGTAGAAAAATGAGCTAACTGATTTAACTCATTTTTGATCAATAGTGAACTGAAAATTTTCTTTTTTGAACTGAAGAGAGTTTCTTATTTAATTAAATAACTTCATTTAATTAGTTAGGAATGGCATCTCATTTCATTAAATAACTTTGTTTAACTAATTAGAAGTAAGTACTCCATTTAATTAAATTATTTTGTTTAATTATTTCAAAATTCTTTTTGAAACTAGTCAACTCAAGTCAACCATGGTTAAATCTGGTCAACTTTTTGTCAAACTTGATCTTTGTGTATGTGAATATGAGAAAATGTCAGTATGAATTCTCGCAAAAATTCGATGCAAATTCTCATTCAACCTTTCAAAATGAAGAGATGAGGGTCTCTTAAATAGACTTTCCTGGAATTCATCAATGGTTGAGATCGATTTCAATCAACGGTCAGGATTAAAGGTGAAGTTCAGTCATAAAGGGAGATTTCCAAATTGAAGGGAGTTAACAGATTTAATTTGAGTAAAATAAGGAGTTAATTGATTCAATTTGAGTAGAAAAAAGAGTTAACTCATTTAACTCATTTTTGATCAATAGTGAACTAAAAATTTCCCTTTTTGAATTGAAGAGAGATTTTGTTGAGATATTTAATTTAATAAAATGAGATCTGCTCTTATAATTACTTTTTCTATTTAATTAAATAATCTTTAATTAATTAGAGACACTTTTCTTATTTAATTAAATAACTTCATTTAATTAATTAGGAATGGCTTCTCATTTAATTAAATAACTTTGTTTAATTAATTAGAAGTAAGTACTCCATTTAATTAAATAATTTCGTTTAATTATTTCAAAATTCTTTTCGAAACTAGTCAACTCAAGTCAACTGTGGTTAAATCTGGTCAACTTTTGGTCAAACTTGATCTTACTGTATGTCAATATGAGCAAATGTGAGTATGAATTCTTGCAACAATTCGATGCAAATTTTCATTCTACCTTTCAAAATAAAGAGATGAGGGTCTCTTAAATAGACTTTCCTGGAATTCATCAACGGTTGAGATCGATTTCAATCAACGGTCAGGATTAAAGGTGAAGTTAAGTCTTAAAGGGAGATTTCCAAATTAAAAGGAGTTAACAGATTTAATTTGAGTAAAATAAGGAGTTAACTGATTCAATTTGAGTAGAAAAAGGAGTTAACTGATTTAATTCATTTTTGATCAATAGTGAACTGGAAATTTTCCTTTTTGAACTGAAGAGAGATTTTGTTGATTTATTTAATTTAATAAAATGAGATTTTCTCTTATAATTACATTTTCTATTTAATTAAATAATCTTTAATTAATTAGAGACAATTTTCTTATTTAATTAAATAACTTCATTTAATTAATTAGGAATGGCTTCTCATTTAATTAAATAACTTTGTTTAGTTAATTAGAAGTAAGTACTCCATCTAAATAAATGATTTAGTTTAATTATTTTAAAATTCATTTCGAAACTAGTCAACTCAACATAACCGTGGTTAAATCAGGTCAACTTTTTGTCAAACTTGATCTTTGCGTATGTGAATATGAGCAAATGTGAGTATGAATTCTAGCAACAATTCGATGCAAATTCTCATTCAACCTTTCAAAATGAAGAGATGAGGGTCTCTTAAATAGACTTTCCTAGAATTCATCAACGGTTGAGATCGATTTCAATCAACGGTCAGGATTAAAGGTGAAGTTCTGTTATAAAGGGAGATTTCCAAATTAAAGAGAGTTAACAGATATAATTTGAGTAAAATAAGGAGTTAACTGATTCAATTTGAGTAGAAAAAGGAGTTAACTCATTTTTTATCAATAGTGAACTGAAAATTTCCCTTTTTGAACTGAAGAGAGATTTTGTTGAGATATTTAATTTAATAAAATGAGATTTTCTCTCATAATTACTTTTTCTATTTAATTAAATAATCTTTAATTAATTAGAGACACTTTTCTTATTTAATTAAATAACTTCATTTAATTAGTTAGGAATGGCTTCTCATTTAATTAAATAACTTTGTTTAATTAATTACAAGTAAGTAATCCATTTAATTAAATAATTTCATTTAATTATTTCAAAATTCTTTTCGAAACTAGTCAACTCAAGTCAACAATGGTTAAATATGGTCAACTTTTGGTCAAACTTGATCTTTGCATATGTGAATATGAGAAAATGTGAGTATAAATTTCACCAACAATTCGATGCAAATTCTCATTCAACCTTTCAAAATGAAGAGATGAGGGTCTCTTAAATAGACCTTCCTGGAATTCATCAATGGTTGAGATTGATTTCAATCAACGGTCAGAATGAAAGGTGAAGTTCAGTCATAAAGTAAGATTTCCAAACTAAAGAGAGTTAACTGATTTAATTAGAGTAACATAAGGAGTTAACTGACTCAGGTTGAGTAGAAAAAGGAGTTAAATGGTTTAACTCATTTTTGATCTATAGTGAACTTGAAATTTCCCTTTTTGAACTGAAGATAGATTTTGTTGAGATATTAAATTTAATAGAATGAGATATGGTCTCATAATTACTTTTTCTATTTAATTAAATAATCTTTAATTAATTAGAGACACTTTTCTTATTTAATTAAATAACTTCATTTAATTAGTTAAGAATGGCTTCTCATTTAATTAAATAACTTTTTTTAATTAATTAGCAGTAAGTACTCCATTTAATTAAATAATTTCGTTTAATTATTTCAAATTTTTTTTTGAAACTAGTCAACTGAAGTCAATCGTGGTTAAATCTGGTCAACTTTTGGTCAAACTTGATCTTTGCGTATGTGAATATGAGCAAATGTGAGTATGAATTCCAGCAACAATTTGATGCAAATTCTCATTCAACCTTTCAAAATGAAGAGATGAGGGCCTCTTAAATAGACTTTCCTGGAACTCATCAACGGTTGAGATCGATTTCAATCAACGGTCAGGATTAAAGGTGAAGTTTAGTCATAAAGGAAGATTTCCAAATTAAAAGGAGTTAATAGATTTAATTTGAGTAAAATAAGGAGTTAACTGATTCAATTTGAGTAGAAAAAGGATTTAACTCATTTAACTCATTTTTTATCAATATTGAACTGGAAATTTCCCTTTTTGAACCGAAGAGAGATTTTGTTGAGATATTTAATTTAATAGAATGAGATATGCTCTCATAATTACTTTTTCTATTTAATTAAATATTCTTTAATTAATTAGAGACACTTTTGTTATTTAATTAAATAACTTCATTTAACTAATTAGGAATGGCTTCTCATTTAATTAAATAACTTTGTTTAATTAATTAGAAGTACTCCATTTAATTAAATAATTTTATTTAGTTATTTCAAAAAAAAATTGAAACTAGTCAACTCATGTCAACCGTAGTTAAATCTGGTCAACTTTTGGTCAAACTTGATCTTTGTGTATGTGAATATGAGCAAATGTGAGTATGAATTCCAGCAACAATTCGATGCAAATTCTCATTCAACCATTCTATGTGAAGATATGAGGGTCTCTTAAATAGACTTTCCTAAAATTCATCAACGGTTGAGATTGATTTGAATCAACAGTCAAGATTAAAGGTGATGTTCAGTCGTAAAGGGAGATTACCAAATTAAACGGAGTTAACAGATTTAATTTGAGTAAAATAAGGAGTTAACTGATTCAATTTGAGTAGAAAAAGTAGTTAACTAATTTAACTCATTTTTAATCAATAGTGAACTGGACATTTCCCTTTTTGAACTGAAGAGAGATTTTGTTGAGATATTTAATTTAATAAAATGAGATATGCTCTCATAATTACTTTTTCTATTTAATTAAATAATCTTTAATTAATTAGAAACACTTTTCTTATTTAATTAAATAACTTCATTTAATTAGTTAGGAATGGCTTCTCATTTAATTAAATAACTTTATTTAATTAATTAGAAGTAAGTACACCATTTAATTCAATATTTTCGTTTAATTATTTTAAAATTCTTTTCGAAACTAGTCAATTCAAGTCAACCATGGTTAAATCTGGTGAACTTTTGGTCAAACTTGATCTTTGCGTATGTGAATATGAGCGAATGTGAGTATGAATTTCAGAAACAATTCGATACTAATTCTCATTCAACCTTTCAAAATGAATAGATGAGGGTCTCTTAAATAGACTTTCCGAGAATTCATCAACGGTTGAGATCGATTTCAATCAACGATCAGGATTAAAGGTGAAGTTCAGTCATAAAGGGAGATTTTCAAATTAAAGAGAGTTAACAGATTTAATTTGAGTAAAATAAAGAGTGAACAGATTCAATTTGAGTAGAAAATGGAGTTAACTGATTTAACTCATTTTTGATCAATGGTGAACTGAAAATTTCCCTTTTTGAACTGAGGAGAGATTTTGTTGAAATATTTAATTTAATAAAATTAGATATTATCTCATAATTACTTTATTTATTTAATTAAATAATCTTTAATTAATTAGAGACACTTTTCTTATTTAATTAAATAACTTCATTTAATTAGTTAGGAAAGGCTTCTCATTTAATTAAATAACTTTATTTAATTAATTAGAAGTAAGTACTCCATTTAATTTAATTATTTCATTTAATTATTTCAAATAAGACTCATTGTAGATTTTAACATAAATAATCTCCAAATTTTTAACATTATCATCTTCATTAAACAACTCTAAAATTGTTTAATATATATTAAATAGTATTCAATATACATTATAAAAAAGTCCACTATATAAACTATATTAAATCTCTTTTCTTTTAATTTTCTCTCATTTAAAAATCTATTTACTTAGATTGACTAATAATTAATTACACTTCTTCTACTATTAACTAATCTTAATTAAATTTGATTTAATTAGATTAGATAATAAATCATATAAAACTAATGCATTTTAATAAGATTCTAATAAAGAAATATTTCAATAATATCTTTAATTCATTCTATGCTTTGATATATTATTTTGTGAAGTTTAAGCATAAAGAATTCTTGGTTATGAAAAATGAAGAAATATCTGTTCTTGAATAAAATAGTCCTAGTACGATGGTCATATCTTCCTAATGAACAGTTGGATCGGGCTGAAATTTAAATATGCTGGAGAGGGCCAAGTTGCGCCAATTCTGACTGGAGCAATCGAATAAATTTGATCTCGATAAAAAGTTATGAATGTCTGAGTTCAGGTCTATCCAAGGGGTAGCGACAGGACAATTTGTGATGAATTAAGAATTTTCTCATAAAATAATTGTTCTCTAAATTTACCCATTCATCCATCTAATAGGTTTGTCCATTCACATCTGAAGATATAATTTTATAGAAAGATTACATCTAATCGTTCAAATTTTCAACTTAAAATTTCTATTTTAATTTCAAATTTTGTCTATCTAATTTCACAATATAAATTCGAACCCAAACCCGATTAAGATCTAATTATTTCTCCTTAATTGGATATAGCATTTTTCTATTATTTTCTTCTTATCCAAATAAAATATCTAGATTCCAATTTCAAATACAGAGAGTATTCAGACATATAAAATAGATATGATGAAGACAGGAAAAGAAAGAGTGCAAAGGGAATATGAAAATATCACGAGTGCACCTGGACACTAATGCTAATTTTTTATGCCTTAGAAGTCCATAGAAAATCCCTTACTTCTCCATCATTCGTAATTCTTTCAAAAATCCAAGCCGATCGAATCCTCCAAGTGATTAGAAGTGCTAAAAGGAGCATAGAAGCAAGTAGAAAATATATGAACATACGAATCTTCTCCCATGCATGTAAGCTTTGAAGCTTCTTTTTTTTTTTAGCTTGTAGCTCGTGGCTTCCCTTAAGCTTGTAGCTTCCATTAAGTTTTTCATTTAAGCTTCTATGAATGCCTGAATATCAAGAGCTCTCAAGAAACTTTTGGAATGCTTATTGAAACTGCTGAAAGGTGTCACCAACTAAGCATGGGTCTTTTCCAATTCTTTTTGATGAGTCATAGAATTGTAGACACCTTGTGCTTAATTGATGCACTAACCCCCGTGTTGTTGACACATATGAATTCTCATGCAAGCTTGTAACTCCAATTAACTTTACTCTTTCCAAATTTAATTTATTTATTTATTAAGTCTCATGCATTAACTTTAATATCTCCACTTTTCAATCTTAATATATTTATATTTTAACCATATAAGATTTAGAATCTTTTAATAATTTAAAATATATTTTCCATTTTTAAATTTTATTTTCGAAAACTTTATTGCTAAAATATTTATTAGCTTTAATAATAATATTATTTAGTCATTTATTTAAAAATGAGCTCCAAATATATTATAAATATTGTCACATTCCAAATTTAATATTATAACTTTTATCTTCCAATTTAATTATTTTATTTTCAAATTTAATTATTTTATTTAATTAATTTTTCAATTAAATAAATAAAATAAATATTAAAATACCATATTAATTTTTTTCATTAAATTAAACCATTAATTAAATCTTTTAATTAGGCTTAATTAATAGAAAATACTCCAAAGACTCACAAAGGTAAAAATATGAAAAATTCATCATAGTCAAAATACATACAAATCAAACCAAGGGGTTTATATCACGAATTACATCATCTCATGCATTCGGAGGGTACTCAACTTAGATACTTGTCCTAATTTTTCAATTAGAACAAATGGCTTAAAGAGTTGGGATTTAGATTTGAGAATTTATCTCCCGTCTCTTATCATTGAGATAATGTGATAGGGTACCCTCATGCTAGCAATTCAGGGAAGTCGATACCCGATACCTGCAACTTGCATAAAAATCATGCATGTACAAGCACAATATATACTAAACTAAATAGGCAATGGCAGGAAGTGGTGCATCATGTAGATTCCGACTAGCAAGTGACTACGACTCCCTTCCTTAACCATATCAGACACACCATACAAAAGCAAATACACAAAGAAAACACGTACACCATACACAAGCAAGTATGGGGTAAGTATCCATAAGAAAACACATATGATAATAAATCATCTTATTAATCATCATTAATAACTGAAAGCACTGAAAATAATCATCATGCATACTTGAATTGTAAAGTCTAAGTAATCTCATCACATAATAAACTGAATCCATAGCACAATAACTGATAATCTCAAAAGAATGATGCTAACTAACAACATAAAACTAGTTCTAAAAGAGTTCAGCAATGATAAAAAAATGTGAACCAAGGGCAGGCACTACACTCTCATAATTACTTTTTCTATTTAATTAAATAATCTTTAATTAATTAGAGACACTTTTCTTATTTATTTAAATAATTTTTCTTAATTAAATAGGAATGGCTTTTCATTTAATTAAAAATATTTGTTTAATTAATTAGAAGTAAGTACTCCATTTAATTAAATAATTTTATTTAATTATTTCAAAATTCTTTTCGAAACTAGACAACTCAAGTCAACCGTGGTTAAATCTAGTCAACTTTTGGTCAAACTTGATCTTTGAGTATGTGAATATGAGCAAATGTGAGTATGAATTCCAGTAACAATTCGATGCAAATTCTCATTCAACCTTTCAAAATGAAGAGATGAGGGTCTCTTAAAAAGACTTTTCTAGAATTCATCAATGGTCCAGATCGATTTCAATCAACGGTCAGGATTAAACATGAAGTTCAGTCATAAAGGGAGATTTCCAAATTAAAGGGAGTTAACAGATTTAATTTGAGTAAAATAAGGAGTTAACTGATTCAATTTCAGTAGAAAAAGGAGTTAACTGATTTAACTCATTTTTTATCAATAGTGAACAGGAAATTTCCCTTTTAGAACTAAAGAGAGATTTTGTTGAGATATTTAATTTAATAATATGAGATATGCTCTCATAATTACTTTTTCTATTTAATTAAATAATCTATAATTAATTAGAGACAATTTTCTTATTTAATTAAATAACTTCATTTAATTAGTTAGGAATGGCTTCTCATTTAATTAAATAACTTTGTTTAATTAATTAGAAGTACTCCATTTAATTAAATAATTTCGTTTAATTATTTCAAAATTCTTTTCGAAATTAGTCAACTCAAGTCAACCGTGATTAAATCTGGTCAACTTTTGGTCAAACTTCATCTTTGCATATGTGAATATGAGCAAATGTGAGTATGAATTCAAGCAACAATTCAATACAAATTCAAATTCAACCTTTCAAAATGAAGAGATGACGGTCTCTTCAATAGACTTTCCTGAAATTCATTAACAATTGAGATCGATTTCAATCAACGGTCAGGATTAAAGGTGAAGTTCAGTCGTAAAGGGAGATTTCCAAATTAAAGGGAGTTAACAGATTTAATTTGAGTAAAATAAGGAGTTAACTGATTCAATTTGAGTAGAAAAAGATGTTAACTAATTTAACTCATTTTTGATCAATAGTGAACGGAAAATTTTCCATTTTGAACTGAAGAGAGATTTTCTTGAGATATTTAATTTAATAAGATGAGATATGCTCTCATAATTACTTTTTCTATTTAATTAAATAATCTTTAATTAATTAGAGACACTTTTCTTATTTAATTAAATAACTTTGTTTAATTAATTAGAAGTACTCCATTTAATTAAATAATTTTGTTTAATTATTTCAAAATTCTTTTCGAAACTAGACAACTCATGTCAACCGTCGTTAAATTTGGTCAACTTTTGGTCAAACTTGATTTTTGCATATGTGAATACGAGCAAATGTGAGTATGAATTGAAGCAACAACTCGATGCAAATTCTCATTCAACCTTTCAAAATGAAGAGATGAGGCTTTCTTAAATAGACTTTCCTCGAATTCATCAACGGTTGAGATCGATTTTAATCAATGGTCAGGCGTTAAAGGTGAAGTTCAGTCAGAAAGGGAGATTTCCAAATTAAAGGGAGTTAACATATTTAATTTGAGTAAAATAAGGAGTTAACTATTTCAATTTGAGTAGAAAAAGGAGTTAACTGATTTAACTCATTTTTGATCAATAGTGAACTGGAAATTTCCCTTTTTGAACTGAAGAGAGATTTTGTTGAGATATTTAATTTAATAAAATGAGATATGCTCTCATAATTACTTTTTCTATTTAATTAAATAATCTTTAATTAATTAGAGACACTTTTCTTATTTAATTAAATAACTTCATTTAATTAGTTAGGAATGACTTGTCATTTAATTAAATAACTTTGTTTAATTAATTAGAAGTAAGTACTCCATTTAATTAAATAATTTTGTTTAATTATTTCAAAAAAAATTGGAAACTAGTCAACTCTAGTCAACTGTGGTTAAATCTAGTCAACTTTTTGTCAAACTTGATCTTTGCGTATGTGAATATGAGCAAACGTGAGTATGAATTCCAATAACAATTCGATGCAAATTCAAATTCAACCTTTCAAAATGACAAGATGAGGGTCTCTTCAATAGACTTTCCTGAAATTCATCAACGGTTGAGATCGATTTCAATCAACGGTCAAGATTAAAGGTGAAGTTCAGTCATAAAGGGAGATTTTCAAATTAAAGAGATTTAACAGATTTAATTTGAGTAAAATAAGAAGTTAATTGATTCAATTTGAATAGAAAAAAGAGTTAACTGATTTAACTCATTTTTTAACAATAGTGAACGGGAAATTTCCCTTTTAGAACTGAAGAGAGATTTTCTTGAGATATTTAATTTAATAAAATAAGATATGCTCTAATAATTACTTTTTCTATTTAATTAAATAATCTTTAATTAATTAGCGACACTTTTCTTATTTAATTAAATAACTTCATTTAATTAGTTAGGAATGGCTTCTCACTTAATTAAATAACTTTGTTTAATTAATTAGAAGTAAGTACTCCATTTAATTAAATAATTTCAAAAAAAAATTGAAACTAGTCAACTAAAGTCAACCGTGGTTAAATCTGGTCAACTTTTGGTCAAACTTGATCTTTCCGTATGTGAATATGAGCAAATGTGAGTATGAATTCCAGTAACAATTCGATGCAAATTCAAATTCAACATTTCAAAGTGAAGAGATGAGGGTCTCTTCAATAGACATTCCTGGAATTCATCAACAGTTGAGATCTATTTCAATCAACGGTCAAGATTAAAGGTGAAGTTCAGTGGTAAAGGGAGATTTCCAAATTAAAGGGAGTTAACAGATCTAATTTGAGTAAAATAAGGAGTTAACTTATTCAATTTGAGTAGAAAAAGAAGTTAACTGATTTAACTCATTTTTGATCAATAGTGAACTGGAAATTTCCCCTTTTGAACTGAGCAGAGATTTTGTTGAGATATTTAATTTAATAAGATGAGATATGCTCTCATAATTAATTTTTCTATTTAATTAAATAATCTTTAATTAATTAGAGACACTTTTCTTATTTAATTAAATAACTTCATTTAATTAGTTAGGAATGGCTTCTCATTTAATTAAATAACTTTGTTTAATGAATTAGAAGTAATTACTCCATTTAACTAAATAATTTTGTTTAATTATTTCAAATTTTTTTTTGAAACTAGAGAACTCAAGTCAACCGTAGTTAAATCTTGTCAATTTTTGGTTAAACTTGATTTTTGCGTATGTGAATATGAGCAAATGTGAGTATGAATTGCAGCAACAACTCGATGCAAATTCTCATTCAACCTTTCAAAATGAAGAGATAAGGGTCTCTTAAATAGACTTTCTTGGAATTCATCAACAGTTGAGATCGATTTCAATCAACAGTCAGTATTAAAGATGAAGTTCAGTCATAAAAGGGAGATTTCCAAATTAAAAGAAGTTAATAGATTTAATTTGAGTAAAATAAGGAGTTAACTGATTCAGTTTGAGTAGAAAAAGGAGTTAACTGATTTAACTCATTTTTGATCAATAGTGAATTGGAAATTTCTCTTTTTGAACTAAAGAGAGATTTTGTATAGATATTTAATTTAATAAAATGAGATATGCTCTTGTAATTACTTTTTCTATTTAATTAAATAATCTTTAGTTAATTAGAGACAATTTTCTTATTTAATTAAATAACTTCATTTAATTAGTTAGGAATGGCTTCTCATTTCATTAAATAACTTTTTTTAATTAATTCGGAGTACTCCATTTAATTAAATAATTTCGTTTAATTATTTCAAATTTTTTTTTGAAACTAGTCAACTCAAGTCAACCATGCTTAAATCTGGTCAACTTTTGGTCTAACTTGATCTTTGCGTATGTGAATATGAGCAAATGTGAGTATGAATTCCATCAACAATTCGATGCAAATTCTCATTCAACCTTTGAAAATGAAGAGATGACGGTCTCTTAAATAGACTTTCCTGGAATTCATCAACGGTTGAGATCGATTTCAATCAATGGTTAGGATTAAAGGTGAAGTTCAGTCATAAAAGGAGATTTCTAAATTTAAGAGAGTTAACAAACTTAATTTGAGTAAAATAAGGAGTTAACTAATTCAATTTGAGTAGAAAAAGGAGTTAACTGATTTATCTCATTTTTGATCAATAGTGAACTGGAAATTTCTCTTTTTGAATTAAAGAGAGATTTTGTTGAGATATCTAATTTAATAAAATGAGATATGCTCTCATAATTACTTTTTCTATTTAATTAAATAATCTTTAATTAATGAGAGATAATTTTCTTATTTAATTAAATAACTTCATTTAATTAATTAGGAATGGCTTCTCATTTAATTAAATAACTTTGTTTAATTTATTAGAAGTAAGTACTCCATTTAATTAAATAATTTTGTTTAATTATTTCAAAATTCTTTTCGAAACTAGTCAACTCAAGTCAACCATGGTTAAATCTGGTCAACTTTTGGTCAAACTTGATCTTTGCGTATGTGAATATGAGAAAATGTGAGTATGAATTCCAACAACAATTTGTTGTAAATTCTCATTGAATCTTTCAAAATGAAGAGTTGAGGGTCTCTTAAATAGACTTTCCTGGAATTCATCAACGGTTGAGATCGATTTCAATCAATATTCATGATTAAATGTGAAGTTCAGTCATAAAGCGAGGTTTTCAAATTAAAGGGACTTAACAGATTTAATTTGAGTAAAATAAGGAGTTAACTGATTCAATTTGAGTAGAAAAAGGAGTTAACTGATTTAACTCATTTTTGATCAATAGTAAAATGAAAATTTCCCTTTTTAAACTGAAGAGAGATTTTATTGAGATATTTAATTTAATAAATTGAGATATGCTCTCATAATTACTTTTTCCATTTAATCAATAATCTTTAATTAATTAGAGACACTTTTCTTATTTAATTAAATAACTTCATTTAATTAGTTAGGAATGACTTCTCATTTAATTAAATAATTTTGTTTAATTAATAAGAATTAAGTACTCCATTTAATTAAATAATTTTGTTTAATTATTTCAGAATTCTTTTCGAAACTAGTGAACTCAAGTCAACCGTGGTTAAATCTGATCAACTTTTGGTCAAACTTTATCTTTGCGTCTGTGAATATGAGAAAATGTGAGTATGAATTCCAACAACAATTCGATGCAAATTCTCATTTAACCTTTCAAAATGAAGAGATGAGGGTCTCTTAAATAAACTTTCCTGGAATTCATCGAAGGTTGAGATCGATTTCAATCAACGGTCAGGACTAAAGGTGAAGTTCAGTCATAAAGGGAAATTTTGAAATTAAAGGGAGTTAACATATTTGATTTGAGTAAAATAAAGAGTTAACTGATTCAATTTGAGTAGAAAAACGAGTCAACTGATTTAACTCATTTTTTATCAATATTGAATTGGAAATTTCCCTTTTTGAACTGAAGAGAGATTTTTTTGAGATATTTAATTTAATAAAATAAGATATGCTCTCACAATTACTTTTTCTATTTAATTAAATAATTAATAAGTAATTAGAGACATTTTTTCTTATTTAATTAAATAACTTCATTTAATTAGTTAGGAATGGCTTCTCATTTAATTAAATAACTTTGTTTAATTAATTAGAAGTAAGTACTCCATTTAATTAAATAATTTTTTTTAATTATTTCAAATTTTTTTTAAAACTAGTCAACTCATGTCAATCGTGGTTAAATATGATGAACTTTTGGTCAAACTTGATCTTTGCGTATGTGAATATGAGCAAATGTGAGTATGAATTCCAACAACAATTCAATGCAAATTCTCATTCAACCTTTCAAAATGAAGAGATTGGGGTCTCTTAAATAGGCTTTCTTGGAATTCATCAACGGTTGAGATCGATTTCAATCAATGGTCAGGATTAAAGGTGAAGTTCAGTCGTAAAGGGAGATTTCCAAATTAAAGGGAGCTAATAGATTTAATTTGAGTAAAATAAGGAGTTAACTGATTCAATTTGAGTAGAAAAAGGAGTTAACTCATTTAACTCATTTTTGATCAATAGTGAACTCGAAATTTCCCTTTTTGAACTGAAGAGAGATTTTGTTGAGATATTTAATTTAATAAATTAGAGACATTTTCCTTATTTAATTAAATAACTTCATTTAATTAATTAGGAATGGCTTCTCATTTAATTAAATAACTTTGTTTAATTAATTAGAAGTAAGTACTCCATTTAATTAAATAATTTCGTTTAATTATTTCAAAATTCTTTTCGAAACTAGTCAACTCAAGTTAACTTTTGGTCAAACTTGATCTTTGCGTATGTGAATATGAGCAAATGTGAGTATGAATTCCAGCAACAATTCGATGCAAATTCTCATTCAACCTTTCAAAATGAAGAGATGAGGGTCTCTTAAATAGACTTTTCTAGAATTCATCAACGGTTGAGATTGATTTTAATCAACGATCAGGATTAAAGGTGAAGTTCAGTCATAAAGGGAGATTTCCAAATTAAATGGAGTTAATAGATTTAATTTGAGTAAAATAAGGAGTTAACTGATTCAATTTGAGTAGGAAAAGTAGTTAACTGATTTAACTCATTTTTTAGCAATAGTGAACTAGAAATTTCCCTTTTTGAACTGAAGAGAGATTTTGTTGAGATATTTAATTTAATAAAATGAGATATGCTCTCATAATTACTTTTTCCATTTAATTAAATAATCTTTAATTAATTAGAGACACTTTTCTTATTTAATTAAATAACTTCATTTAATTAGTTAGGAATGACTTCTCATTTAATTAAATAATTTTGTTTAATCTGGTTAAATCTGGTCAACTGTGGTTAAATCTAGTCAACTTTTGGTCAAAATTGATCTTTGCATATGTTAATATGAGCAAATCTGAGTATGAATTCGAGCAACAATTCGATGCAAATTCTCATTCAACCTTTCAAAAGGAAGAGATGAGGGTCTCTTGAATAGACTTTCCTAGAATTCATCAATGGTTGAGATCGATTTCAATCAACGGTCAAGATTAAAGGTGAAGTTCAGTCATAAAGGGAGATTTTCAAATTAAAGGGAGTTAACAGATTTAATTTGAGTAAAATAAGGAGTTAACTGATTCAATTTGAGTAGAAAAAGGAGTTAACTGATTTAACTCATTTTTTATCAATAGTGAACTGGAGATTTTGCTTTTTGAACTGAAGAGAGATTTTGTTGAGATATTTAATTTAATAAAATCAGATATGCTCTCATAATTACTGTCAATCAATGGTCAGGATTAAAGGTGAAGTTCTGTAACGCCCCTGCCAAGGGATCCAAAGAATTATCCTAGAGTTTCACTAAGTTTGGTAACATTTTTTTTTTTACATGAAAGTAAATACCATACCTAACTTATTCACAATAACGGAAGCAATAGCAATGTCCATCTGAAAAGTAAACATAACATACATAACGGATTATATTCTTTAAGATCCCTTAACGTTGAATTACATACATGAATCCATCTAGTACAACATCCACATGAAATAATAATGATAAGTCCAATGTTTAAACATTACATTTCCAAATGCTCAATCATCCACTGTACATTTCACAGGGTATGAAGGCTTTAAAGAATATACATATGTGAAATAAGGTACATCATCCTATTCTAATCCATGATACATCAAAGACAATCACATGATACACATGATACATCTTCATAGATTACATATACATTCATCATAAGATCAAACATAACTAATTAAGTGCACGGTTCCTCCCAACTATTAATAGCATCATTAGACCATCGTGGGCCCTAGCCATCCCACCATGCGTAACATCCCAAATCATCGAAGAGATCATCGGTATTAACATAGTAGGAATGTCACTCCTAAGTGGTCCACTCCCACCGTGCTGAGGAGATAATCTCAAGTCCCAAACAGGTTATTAAAATCACATAGCATAAATCCCTATAATCCAGGAATCCTAAAAGTATACTAACTCAAAGGTTCCAACCACAAAACTGACATCTACTTCCCAAGGGCACACAATGACATGTAAGAACCTATTATGCAAGCGGAAAAGTGTCATCACATTTATCATGTACAAGTTACCCTGGTAGTTACCTAAACTCCACAGGTCCATACTGATCTCATGCGGCCACTAGTATCCTCTCATACTGATAAGGCATACTATGGAATGCAAGGTCGCAACTATGCATTCTCACTACTCCCATCCTAGCCTATACAAGCACTCAAAGCATGGGCAAGAACCAAAACTCTTATCTTTTTAGGTTCATTCAGTTAGTATTAGGTGTGAATGTTATCACTTATTAATTCAACTTACAATGAGTTACCCCGGCAGCCTCTTAGGGCCCCGGCCCCCATTGCAAGCCACTTCCCGTCACTACATGCAGATATCCTACCCTAATGCTCATGGAATCATAAAACTCAAAATCACAAAAATAATCCATAATAAAATCATCAAATATGCATAAAAGCATCAAATCTTCATGAGCAAACATCCATAGAAAATCATGACCACAACAACTCTCTATTGGCAACTGAAGCATCACTGATAATCAAAAGTATCCAATGGTTCTCAATAACCAAAATATATCTCAAACACACTGATCAAAGACTCCAAAAATGGTTGAGTCAAACATGTCACAACATGACATCATCAAGAATAAATCCACATTTTAGTCCCATCATGGTGACTAGAAAATAACCAAGGATAACTGATCGATGACCAAAAATAATGGTTAAGTCAAGATTCTCATAAATAAGAATCTCAACTATAACAATCAGTATTCACAACTAATACACAGAGCATTCCATCACATAACCATGGTTGGGTTATAAATATCGAGATTAAATCATCATCATGGCATCACAATCACATAACCCCTAAGCCTCTGGTAGACATCCTATATTGGTCAACACTAGTCAACCTAAAACCCAAAACAATAGCATAAATAATACACAATGTAAATACATGTTTTGGTTTCAAATGCTAAGTTTTCAAATTTGATTTCAAAAGTCTCAGTTTACGTATTCCCAAATTAACATCAAGTTGAAAAATTTCACGTTTTATTTAACCCATGTATTCCTTTGATAGATAAAAATTTCTCCATCAGACTCAATTTTCTAATTGATTTATATGACATTGTTTGAAGATTGACATTCTCAATGAATCAAAAACTTTGATTATATATTCTAATAATTAATCTTAATTAAAAACTAAGTTTAATTAAATTAATTGAATATATCTCTTCATAATTGACAAGCTTAATAGCAATATTTTACTCATAAAAAAAAGTGATCCATTCTTTATAATAATCATTTATAGTTAATAATATATATATACTTATATATATATATATATATATATATATATATATATATATATATATATATATATATATATATATATATATATATATATATATATATATATATATATATATATATATATATATATATATATATATATATATATATATATATATATATATATATATATATATATATATATATACTTGTATACTTGTATATATATATATATATATATATATACATCTATACATATAAAAAATAACATTTTATAAAACAAAATATAATAATCAAACCGCAAATCACAAATTGCAAAATTGTGTCACAACCTTGGAAGTCAATTCATATATATCTATATCACTGCACAGAGGAGGTACCATGTGGGCCTGCTGTCGCAGGCCTGCGACAGTGTCGTAGAGCCTACGACAGCAGTGCCCCGGCCTCTGCCACATATACATAGTGGGTTGGGGGTATCGGCTCGGCCCTCCCCACCCGCCTCAATTTGCATTAAATTTCTTTTAAAAAAAAGAATCACTGATGCGATTTCCATTCGCGAGTATGCGATTAGATTTTTAAATAGAGTTCAACGTTTTTCAAAAAATGTTTTCGATTAATGATATATATATATATATATTTTTTAATTAAATATATATATTATATATACATATGTATGTATATATATATGTGTATATATATATATACTTGCAATATTAAAAAAAACATCACAACACATAATCATATATATATATATATATATATATATATATATATATATGTATGTATGTATGTATGTATATGTATATGTGTATGCAGATTAAAAAATATATAAACATGTATATACACAGTTTATTTAGAAATTCTACTTTTCAAAAATTTCTTATAAACTTTGATCTCAAATTTATCCAATAAATAATCTAATGTGTTTGGCTATGAATTAACCCTAGCCTCGTTTTCTTTTTTTTTAAAAATCCATGCATATAAAATTTTCAAATAAATTTAATTGCCCAAATTGAAAATGCATACAATAAAAATATGAAATTCCTCAAAAGACATATGGAAGACATGAAGAAGACAGGAATGCATGATGCGAAAATAGCATAAGAAAAATCACAAAAACCTACCCGGATTCTGATGCTAATTCGCTCTTCCTCAGAAAACACGCAGAGCAAGCTCCCTTCTTCAAAGTTCTTGAGTCCTCCAATGCTCCAATTGCTCTCCACCCCCTTTTTTTTTTAAGCTTCTATGAATGTCTGAATATGAAGAGCTCTCAAGAAACCTTTGGAATGCTTCTTGAAACAGCTGAAAGCTATCACCAACTAAGCATGGGTCTTTTTCGACCTTTTTGATGAGTCATAGAGTTGTAGACACCTTGTGCTTAATTGATGCACTAAACCCCGTGTTGTTGACACATGTTAATTCCCATGCAAGCTTATAACTCCAATTTACTTTTTAAATAATTTCTATTTAAATTTTATAACTTTCATTTTAATTTTTATAACTTTTTTTATTATTATTTTATTTATTACTTTATTATTATTTTATAATTAGTATTAATTTTAATTTCTAGTTTTCTTTTATTTAATTCTTTTTCCGCAATAATTCACATTTAATTAATTACAATCAAAATATCAAAGATCATGATATTTTTTTAATTTTCTCAAATAAATAATTTAAATCTATTTATTAAGACTTAATTAATGAAAAATTCACCATAGACCTCCAAGATAAAATATGAAAACGCATCATAGAACAAATCATACAAAATAAATCTAAAGGGTTAAAAATCATGAAATATGTCATCTGACACATTTGGTGGGTATTCAACTTTGATACTTGTCCTAACTCACTAGGACAAATGGTTTTTAGGTTTGGAATTTGGACATGAGAATTTATCTCCCTTCTCTTATCATTGAGATAGTATAATAGGGTACACTCATCCTGGCAATTTAGGGAAGTCGATACTCGGTACCTGCAACCTGCAGAAAAACTATGCATGTACATACAATATATAATGCTAAGTTAAACAGACAATGGCAGGAAGCGGTGCATCATGTAGAACCTGACTAAGCAGGTGACTATGACTCCCTTCCTTAACCACATCAGAAACACCATACAATAAGAAAACAAGCACACCATAAAAATGCAAGTATGGCGTAAGTAACCATAATAAAACACATGAGATAATAAATCATCTAACTAATCATCATTAATAACTGAAAATGATGTAATGATCATCATACATACATGAAATGTAAAGTCTAAATGATCTCATCATATATCAACTGAATCCCTATCATAATATCTAATAGAGTCAAAACAACACCACTAAACCATCAACATAAAACTAGTGTACATAGTCTAATAATAATAGCAACAATAAGTTTAGAAATGATGCGAATGAGGGTAGGCACTACAAGTTCAATCATAAAGGGAGATTTCCAAATTAAACGGATTTAAAAGATTTAATTTTAGTAAAATAAGGAGTTAACTGATTCAATTTAAGTAGAAAAAGGAGTTAACTGATTTAACACATTTTTTATCAATAGAGAACTGAAAATTCAAATTTTGAACTGAAGAGAGAGTTTGTTGAGATATTTAATTTAATAAAATGAGATATGCTCTCATAATTACTTTTTCTATTTATTTAAATAATCTTTAATTAATTAGAGACAATTTTCTTATTTAATTAGATAACTTCATTTAATTAGTTAGGAATGGCTTCTCATTTAATTAAATAACTTTTTTTAACTAATTAGAAGTAAGTACTCCATTTAATTAAATAATTTCGTTTAATAATTTTAAAATTGTTTTCGAAACTAGTCAACTCAAGTCAACTGTGGTTAAATCTAGTCAACTTTTGGTGAAACTTGATCTTTGTGTATGTGAATATGAGCAAATGTGAGTATGAATTCCAGCAACAATTCGATGCAACTTCTCATTCAACCTTTCAAAATGAAGAGATGAGGGTCTCTTAAATAGACTTTCCTGGAATTCATTAATGGTTCAGATCGATTTCAATCAACGGTCAGGATTAAAGGTGAAGTTCAGTCATAAAGGGAGATTTTCAAATTAAAAAGAGTTAACACATTTAATTTGAGTAAAATAAGGAGTTAACTGATTAAATTTGAGTAGAAAAGGAGTTAATTGATTTAACTCATTTTTGATCAATGGTGAATTAGAAATTTCCCTTTTTGAACTGAAGAGAGATTTTGTTGAGATATTTAATTAAATAAAATGAGATATACTCTCATAATTACCTTTTCTATTTAATTAAATAATCTTTAATTAATTAGAGACACTTTTCTTATTTAATTAAATAACTTCATTTAATTAGTTAGGAATGGCTTCTCATTTAATTAAATAACTTTGTTTAATTAATTAGAAGTACTCCATTTAATTAAATAATTTTGTTTAATTATTTCAAATTTTATTTTGAATCTGGTCAACTCAAGTCAACCGTGGTTAAATTTGGTCAATTTTTTGTCAAAGTTGATCTTTGCGTAGGTGAATATGAGCAAATGTGAGTATGAATTCTAGCAACAATTCGATGCAAATTCTCATTCAACCTTTCAAAATGAAGAGATGAGGGTCTCTTAAATAGAATTTCTTGGAATTCATCAATGGTTGAGATCAATTTTAATCAACGGTCAGGATTAAAGGTGAAGTTCAGTCATAAAGGGAGATTTCCAAATTAAAGGGAGTTAACAGATTTAATTTGAGTAAAATAAGGAGTTAACTGATTCAATTTGAGTAGAAAAAGGAGTTAACTCATTTAACTCATTTTTTATCAATAGTGAATTAGAAAATTCCCTTTTTGAACTAAAGAGAGATTTTGTCGAGATATTTAATATAATAAAATGAGATATGCTCTCATAATTACTTTTTCTATTTAATTAAATAATCTTTAATTAATTAGAGAAAATTTTCTTATTTAATTAAATAACTTCATTTAATTAGTTAGGAATGGCTTCTCATTTAATTAAATAACTTTGTTTAATTAATTGGAAGTAAGTACTCTATTTAATTAAATAATTTCGTTTAATTATTTCAAAATTCTTTTAGAAACTAGTCAACTCAAGTCAACCGTGGTTAAATTTGGTCAACTTTTGGTCAAACTTCATCCTTGTATATGTGAATATGAGCAAATGTGAGTATGAATTCTAGCAACAATTCAATGCAAATTCTCATTCAACCTTTCAAAATGAAGAGATGAGGGTCTCTTAAATAGACTTTCCTAGAATTCATCAACGGTTGAGATCGATTTCAATCAACGGTCAGGATTAAAGGTGAAGTTCAGTCATAAAGAGAGATTTTCAAATTAAAGGGAGTTAATAGATTTAATTTGAGTAAAATAAGAAGTTAACTGATTCAATTTGAGTAGAAAAAGGAGTTAACTTATTTAACTCATTTTTGATCAATAGTGAACATTGAAATTTCCCTTTTTGATTTGAAGAGAGATTTTGTTGAGATATTTAATTTAATAAAATGAGATATGCTCTCATAATTACTTTTTCTATTTAATTAAATAATCTTTAATTAATTAGAGATACTTTTCTTATTTAATTAAATAACTTCATTTAATTAGTTAGAAATGGCTTTTCATTTAATTAAATAACTTTGTTTAATTAATTAGAAGTAAGTACTCCATTTAATTAAATAATTTCGTTTAATAATTTCAAAAAAATTTTCGAAATTAGTCAACTCAAGTCAACTATGGTTAAATCTAGTCAACTTTTTGTCAAACTTGATCTTTGCGTATGTGAATATGAACAAATGTGAGTATGAATTTCAGCAACAATTCAATGCAAATTTTCATTCAACCTTTCAAAATGAAGAGATGAGGGTCTTTTAAATAGACTTTCTTGGAATTCATCAACGGTTGAGATTAATTTTAATCAACGGTCAGGATTAAAGGTGAAGTTCAATCATAAAGGGAGATTTCCAAATTAAAGGGAGTTAACAAATTTAATTTGAGTAAAGTAAAGAGTTAACTGATTAAATTTCAGTAGAAAAAGGAGTTAACTAATTTAACTCATTTTTTATCAATAGTGAATTGGAAATTTCCCTTTTTGAACTGAAGAGAGATTTTGTTGAGATATTTAATTTAATAAAATGAGATATGCTCTCATAATTATTTTTTCTATTTAATTAAATAATCTTTAACTAATTAGAGACGCTTTTCTTATTTAATTAAATAACTTCATTTAATTAGCTAAGAATAGCTTCTCATTTAATTAAATAACTTTGTTTAATTAATTAGAAGTACTCCAGCAACAATTCAATGCAAATTCTCATTCAACCTTTCAAAATGAAGAGATGAGGGTCTCTTAAATAGACTTTCCTAGAATTCATCAACAGTTGAGATCGATTTCAATCAACGGTCAGAATTAAAGGGTATGTTCAGTCGTAAAGAGAGATTTCCAAATTAAAGAGAGTTAAAAAATTTAATTTGAGTAAAAGAAGGAGTTAACTAATTCAATTTGAGTAGACAAAGGAGTTAACTGATTTAACTCATTTTTTATCAATAGTGAATTAGAAATTTCCCTTTTTGAACTGAAGAGAGATTTTGTTGAGATATTTAATTTAATAAAATGAGATATGCTCTAATAATTACTTTTTCTATTTAATTAAATAATATTTAATTAATTAGAGATACTTTTCTTATTTAATTAAATAACTTTATTTAATTAGTTAGGAATGGCTTCTCATTTAATTAAATAACTTTGTTTAATTAATTAGAAGTAAGTACTTCATTTAATTAAGTAATTTCGTTTAATAATTTGAAAACTCTTTTCGAAACTAGTCAACTCAAGTCAACTGTCGTTAAATCTGGTCAACTTTTGGTCAAACTTGATCTTTGCGTATGTGAATATGAGAAAATGTGAGTATAAATTCCAGCAACAATTCGATGCAAATTTTTATTCAACCTTTCAAAATGAAGAGATGAGGGTCTCTTAAATAGATTTTCCTAGAATTTATGAACGGTTGAGATCGATTTCAATCAACGGTCAGGATTAAAGGTGGAGTTCAGTGGTAAAGGGACATTTCCAAATTAAAGGGACATTTCCAAATTAAATATCTAAATAAAATCTCTCTTCAGTTCAAAAAGAGAAATTTCTAGTTCACTATTGATCAAAAATGAGTTAAATCAGTTAACTCCTCTTTCTTTTCAAATTGAATCAGTTAACTCCTTATTTTACTCAAATTAAATCTGTTAACTCCCTTTAATTTGGAAATCTCCCTTTATAACTTAACTTCACCTTTAATCCTGACCGTTGATTGAAATTGATCTCAACCATTGATGAATTCCAGGAAAGTCTATTTAAGAGAACCTCATCTCTTCATTTTGAAAGGTTGAATGAGAATTTGCATCGAATCATTCCCGGAATTCATACTCACATTTGCTCATATTCACATACGCAAAAATTGAATTTGACCAAAAGTTAACCAGATTTAAGCACGGTTGACTCGAGTTGACTAATTTCGAAAAGAATTTTGAAATAATTAAACGAAATTATTTAATTAAATGGAGTACTTCTAATTAATTAAACAAAGTTATTTAATTAAATGAGAAGCCATTCCTAATTAATTAAATGAAGCTATTTACTTAAATAAGAAAATTGTCTCTAATTAATTAATTAAATAGAAAAAGTAATTATGAGAGCATATCTTATTTTATTAAATTAAATATCTCAACAAAATCTCTCTTCAGTTCAATAAGGGAAATTTCTAATTCACTATTGATAAAAAATGAGTTAAATCAGTTAACTCTTTTTTCTACTCAAATTGAATCAGTTCACTCCTTATTTTACTCAAATTAAATCAGGTAATTCCCTTTAATTAGGAAATCTCCCTTTACGACTGAACTTCACCTTTAATCCTGACTGTTGATTGAAATCGATCTCAACCGTTGATGAATTCTAGGAAAGTCTATTTAAGAGAACCTCATCTCTTCATTTTTAAAGGTTGAATGAGAAATTGCATCGAATTGTTGCTGAAATTCATACCCACATTTGCTCATATTCACATACGCAAAGATCAAGTTTGACCAAAAGTTGACCAGATTTAAGCATGGTTGACTTGAGTTGACTAGTTTTGAAAATAATTTTTAAATAATTAAACAAAAATATTTAATTAAATGGAGTACCGACTTCTAATTAATTAAACAAAGTTATTTAATTAAATGAGAAGCCATTCCTAATTAATTAAATGAAGTTATTTAATTAAATAAGAAAAGTGTCTCTAATTAATTAAAGATTATTTAATTAAATAGAAAAACTAATTATGAGAGCATATCTCATTTTATTAAATTAAATATCTCAACAAAATCTCTCTTCAATGCAAAAAGGGAAATTTTCAGTTCACTATTGATAAAAAATGAGTTAAATCAGTTAACTCCTTGTTCTACTCCAATTGAATTAGTTAACTCCTTATTTTACTCAAATTAAATCTGTTAACTCCCTTTCATTTGGAAATCTCCCTTTATGACTGAACTACACCTTTAATCCTGACCGTTGATTGAAATAGATCTCAACTATTAATGATTTCAAGGAAAGTCTATTTAACAGACCCTCATCTCTTCATTTTGAAATGTTGAATGAGAATTTGCATCGAATTGTAGCTGGAATTCATACTAACATTTGTTGATATTCACATACGCAAAGATCAAGTTTGACCAAAAGTTGTCCAGATTTAACCACGGTTGACTAGTTTCGAAAAGAATTTTGAAATAATTAAACAAAATTATTTAATTACATGGAGTACTTACTTCTAATTAATTAAACAAAGTTATTTAATTAAATGAGAAGTCATTCTTAATTAATTAAATGAACTTATTTAATTAAATAAGAAAAGTGTCTCTGATTAATTAAAAATTATTTAATTAAATAGAAAAAGTAATTATGAGAGCGTATCACATTTTATTAAATTAAATATCTCAACAAAATCTCTCTTCTATTCAAAAAAAAAAATTTCTAGTTCACTATTGATCAAAAATGAGTTAAATCAGTTAACTCCTTTTTCTACTCGAATTGAATCAGTTAACTCATTATTTTACTCAAATTAAATCTGTTAACTCCCTTTAATTTGGAAATTTCCCTTTATGATTGAACTTCGTTGATTGAAATCGATCTCAATCGTTGATGAATTTCAGGAAAGTCTATTTAAGAGACCCTCATCTCTTCATTTTGAAAGGTTGAATGAGAATTTGCATCGAATTGTTGCTGGAATTCATACTCACATTTGCTCATATTCACATACACAAAGATCAAGTTTGACTAGAAGTTGACTAAATTTAATCACAGTTGACTTGATTTGAATAGTTTCGAAAGGAATTTTGAAATAATTAAATGAAATTATTTAATTAAATGGAGTACTTACTTTTAATTAATTAAACAAAGTTTTTTAATTAAATGAGAAGCCATTCCTAATTAATTAAATGAAGTTATTTAATTAAATAAAAAAAATGTCTCTAATTAATCAAAGATTATTTAATTAAATAGAAAAAGTAATTATGAGAGAATATCTCATTTTATTAAATTAAATATCTCAACAAAATCTCTCTTCAGTTCAAAAAGGGAAATTTCTAGTTCACTATAGATAAAAAATGAGTTAAATGAGTTAACTCTTTTTTCTACTCGAATTAAATCAGTTAACTCCTTATTTTACTCAAATTAAATCTGTTAACTCCCTTTAATTTATAAATCTCCCTTTATGACTAAACTTTACCTTTAATCCTGACCGTTGATTGAAATCGTTCTCAAACGTTGATGAATTCCAGAAAAGCCTATTTAAGAGACCATCATCTCTTCATTTTGAAAGGTTGAATGAGAACTTGCATTGAATTGTTGCTAGAATTCATACTCACATTTGCTCATATTCACATACGCAAAGATCAAGTTTTACAAAAAGTTGACCAGATTTAACCACAGTTGACTTGAGTTGACTAGTTTGGAAAAGAGTTTTGAAATAATTAAACAAAATTATTTAATTAAATGGAGTACTTACTTCTAATTAATTAAAGAAAGTTATTTAATTAAATGAGAAGTCATTCCTAACTAATTAAATAAAGTTATTTAGTTAAATAAGAAAAGTGTCTCTAATTAATGAAAGATTATTTAATTAAATATAAAAAGTAATTATGAGAGCATATCTTATTTTATTAAATTAAATATCTCAACAGAATCTCTCTTTAGTTCAAAAAGGAAAATTTTCAGTTCACTATTTTTCAAAAATGAGTTAAATCAGCTAACTCCTTTTTCTACTCGAATTGAATCAGTTAACTCTTTATTTTAACCAAATTAAATCTATTAACTCCCTTTAATTTGGAAATCTAACTTTAAGATTGAACTTCACCTTTAATCCTGACCGTTGATTGAAATCGATCTCAACCATTGATGAATTCTAGGAAACTCTATTTAAGAGACTCTCATCTCTTCATTTTGAAAGGTTGACTAAGAATTTGCTTCGAATTGTTGCTGGGTTTCATACTCACATTTTCTCATATTCACATACGCAAAGATCAAGTTTGATGAAAAGTTGTCCAGATTTAACCACGATTGACTTGAGTTGACTAGTTTTGAAAAAAAATTTGAAATAATTAAACGAAATTATTTAATTAAATGTAGTACTTACTTCTAATTAATTAAACAAAGTTATTTAATTAAATGAGAAGCCATTCTTAATTAATTAAATGAAGTTATTTAATTAAATAAGAAAAGTGTCTCTAATTAATTAAAAATTATTTAATTAAATAGAAAAAGTAATTATGAGAACATATCTCATTTTATTAAATTAAATATCTCAACAAAATCTCTCTTCAGTTCAAAAAGAGAAATTTCTAGTTCACAATTGATCAAAAATGAGTTAAATCAGCTAACTCCTTTTTCTACTCGAATTGAATCTGTTAACTCCTTATTTTACTCAAATTAAATATGTTAACTCCCCTTAATTTGGAAACCTCCCTTTATGACTGAACTTCACCTTTAATCATGACCCTCGATTGAAATCGATGTCAACCGTTGATGAATTCCAGGAAAGTCTATTTAGGAGACCCTCATCTCTTCATTTTGAAAGGTTGAATGACAATTTGCATCGAATTGTTGCTGGAATTCATACTCACATTTGCTTGTATTCACATACGCAAAGATCAAGTTTGACCAAAAGTTGACCAGATTTAACCATGGTTGACTTGAGTTTACTTGTTTCGAAAAGAATTTTGAAATAATTAAATGAAATTATTTAATTAAATGGATTACTTACTTCTAATTAATTAAACCAAGTTATTTAATTAAATGAGAAGATATTCCTAATTAATTAAATGAAGTTATTTAATTAAATAAGAGAAGTGTCATTAATTAATTAAAGATTATTTAATTAAATAGAAAAAGTAATTATGAAAGCATATCTCATTTTATTAAATTAAATTTCTCAACAAAATCTCTCTTCAGTTCAAAAAGGGAAATTTCCAGTTCACTATTGATCAAAAATGAGTTAAATCAGCTAACTCTTTTTTCTACTCGAATTGAATCCGTTAACTTCTTATTTTACTCAAATTAAATCTGTTAACGACCCTTAATTTGGAAACCTCCCTTTATGACTGAACTTCACCTTTAATCATGACCGTTAATTGAAATTGATCTCAACCGTTGATGAATTCAAAGAAAGTCCATTTAAGAGACCCTCATCTCTTCATTTTGAAAGGTTGAATGAGAATTTGCATCGAATTGTTGCGAGAATTCATACTCACATTTGCTCATATTCACATACACAAATATCAAGTTTGACCAAAAGTTGACCAAATTTAACCACGGTTGACTTGAGTTGACTAGTTTGGAAAAGAATTTGAAATAATTAAACGAAATTATTTAATTAAATGGAGTACTTACTTCTAATTAATTAAACAAAGTTATTTAATTAAATGAGAAGCCATTCCTAATTAATTAAATGATGTTATTTAATTAAATAAGAAAAGTGTTTCTAATTAATTAAAGATTATTTAATTAAATAGAAAAAGTAACTATGAGACTATATCTCATTTTATTAAATTAAATATCTAAATAAAATCTCTCTTCAGTTCAAAAAGGGAAATTTCCAGTTCACTATTGATCAAAAATGAGTTAAATCAGTTAACTCCTCTTTCTTCTCAAATTGAATCAGTTAACTCCTTATTTTACTCAAATTAAATCTGTTAACTTCCTTTAATTTGGAAATCTCCCTTTATAACTTAACTTCACCTTTAATCCTGACCGTTGATTGAAATAGATCTCAACCATTGATGAATTCCAAGAAAGTCTATTTAAGAGAACCTCATATCTTCATTTTGAAAGGTTGAATGAGAATTTGCATCGAATCGTTCTCGAAATTCATACTCACATTTGGCCATATTCACGTACGCAAAAATCAAATTTGACCAAAAGTTAACCAGATTTAAGCACGGTTGACTCGAGTTGACTAGTTTCAAAAAGAATTTTAAAATAATTAAATGAAATTATTTAATTAAATGGAGTACTTCTAATTAATTAAACAAAGTTATTTAGTTAAATGAGAAGCCATTCCTAATTAATTAAATGAAGCTATTTACTTAAATAAGAAAATTGTCTCTAATTAATTAATTAAATAGAAAAAGTAATTATGAGAGCATATATCATTTTATTAAATTAAATATCTCAAAAAAATCTCTCTTCAGTTCAAAAAGAGAAATTTTCAGTTCACTATTGATAAAAAAATGAGTTAAATCAGTTAACTCCTCTTTCTTCTCAAATTGAATCAGTTAACTCCTTATTTTACTCAAATTAAATCTGTTAACTCGCTTTAATTTGAAAATCTCCTTTTATGACTGAACTTCACCTTTAATCCTGACCATTGATTGAAATCAATCTCAACCGTTGATGAATCCTAAGAAAGTCTATTTAAGAGACCCTCATCTCTTCATTTTGAAAGTTTGAATGAGAATTTGCATCAAATTGTTGCTGGAATTCATACTCACATTTGCTGATATTCACATACGCAAAGATCAAGTTTGACCTAAATTTGACCAAATTTAACCACGGTTGACTTGAGTTGACTAGTTTCAAATTTTTTTTTGAAAAAATAAACAAAATTATTTAATAAAAAGGAGTACTTACTTCTAACTAATTAAACAAAGTTATTTAATTAAATGAGAAGCCATTCCTAATTAATTAAATAAGAAAAGTGTCTCTAATTAATTAAAGATTATTTAGTTAAATAGAAAAATTAATTATGAGAGCATATCTCATTTTATTAAATTAAATATCTCAACAAAATCTCTCTTCATTTCAAAAAGAAAAAATTTTCTAGTTAACTATTGATTGAAATTGAGTTAAATCAGTTAACTCCTTTTTCTACTCGAATTGAATAAGTTAACTCCTTATTTTACTGAAATTAAATCTGTTAACTCCCTTTAATTTTGAAATCTCCCTTTATGACTAAACTTCGTTGATTGAAATTGATCTCAACCATTGATGAATTCCAGGAAACTTTGTTTAAGAGACCCTCATGTCTTCATTTTGAAAGGTTGAGTGAGAATTTGCGTCGAATTGTTGCTGGAATTCATACTCACATTTGCTTGTATTCACATACGCAAAGAACAAGTTTGACCAAAAGTTGACCAGATTTAACCACGGTTCACTTGAGTTGACTAGTTTCAAAAAGAATTTTGAAATAATTAAATGAAATTATTTAATTAAATGAGAAGCCATTCCTAACTAATTAAAAAAAGTTATTTAATTAAATAAGAAAAATGTCTCTAATTAACTAAAGATTATTTAATTAAATAGAAAATGTAATTATGAGAGCATATCTCATTTTATAAAATTAAATATCTCAACAAAATCTCTCTGCAGTTCAAAAAGGAAAATTTCTAGTCCACTATTGATAAAAAATGAGTTAAATCAGTTAACTCCTTTTTCTACTCGAATTGAATTAGTTAACTCCTTATTTTACTCAAATTAAATCTGTTAACTCCCTTTATGACTAAATTTCACATTTAATCCTGACCGTTGATTGAAATTGATCTCAACCGTTGATAAATTAAAGGAAAGTCTATTTAAGAGACCCTCATCTCTTCATTTTGAAAGGTTGAATGAGAATTCGCATCGAATTGTTGCTGGATCTCACGCTCACATTTGCTCATATTCACATACGCAAAGATCAAATTTGACCAAAAGTTGACCAAATTTAACCATAGATGATTTGAATTCACTAATTTTGAAAAGAATTTTGAAATAATTAAACTAAATTAATTAATTAAATGAAATACTTACTTCTAATGAATTAAACAATGTTATTTAATTAAATGAGAAGCCATTCCTTATTTATTAAATGAATTTATTTAATTAAATAAGAAAAGTGTCTCTAATTAATTAAAGATTATTTAATTAAATAGAAAAAGTAATTATGAGAGCATATCTCATTTTATTAAATTAAATATCTCCACAAAATCTCTCTTCAGTTCAAAAAGGGAAATTTCCATTTCACTATTGATCAAAAATGAGTTAAATCAGCTAACTCCTTTTTCCACTCGAATTGAATCAGTTAACTCCTTATTTTACTCAAATTAAATCTGTTAACTCCCTTTAATTCAGAAATCTCCCTTTATGACTGAACTTCACCTTTAATCCTGACCGTTGATTCAAATCAATCTCAACCGTTGATGAATACTAGCAAAAATTTATTTAAGAGACCCTCATCTATTCATTTTGAAAGTTTGAATGACAATTTGCATCAAATTGTTGCTGGATTTCATACTCACATTAGCTCATATTTACATACGCAAAGATCAAGTTTGATCAAAATTTGAACAGATTTAACCACGATTTACTTGAGTTGACTAGTTTCTAAAAGAATTTTGAAATAATTAAATGAAATTATTTAATTAAATGCAGTACTTACTTCTAAATAATTAAACTAAGTTATTTAATTAAACAAGAAGCCATTCCTAACTAATTAAATGAAGTTATTTAACCAAATAAAAAAAGTGTCTCTAATTAATTAAAGATTATTTAATTAAATAGAAAAAGTAATTATGAGAGCATATCTAATTTTATTAAATTAAATATCTCAACAAAATCTCTCTTTACTTCAAAAATTGAAATTTCTAGTTTACTATTGATCAAAAATGAGTTAAATCAGTTAACTCTTTTTTCTACTCAAATTGAATCAGTTAACTCTTTATTTTACTCAAATTAATTCTGTTAACTCCCTTTAATTTGGAAGTCTCCTTTTATGACTAAACTTCACCTTTAATCTTGACCGTTGATTTAAATCGATCTCAATCGTTGATGAATTCTAGGAAAGTCTATACAAGAGACCCTCATCTCTTCATTTTGAAAGGTTGAATGAGAATTTGCATCGAATTGTTGCTGGAATTCATTCTCAGATTTGCTGATATTCACATACACAAAGATCAAGTTTGACCAAAAGTTGACGAGATTTAACCACGGTTGACTTGAGTTGACTAGTTTCGAAAAAAAATTTGAAATAATTAGCCAAAATTATTTAATTAATTGAAGAATTTACTTCTAATTAATTAATCAAAGTTATTTAATTAAATGAGAAGCCATTCCTAACTAATTAAATGAAGTTATTTAATTAAATAAGAAAAGTGTCTCTAATTAATTAAACATTATTTAATTAAATAGAAAAAGTAATTATGAGAGCATATCTCATTTTACTAAATGAAATATCTCAACAAAATCTCTCTTCAGTTCAAAAAGAGAAATTTTTAGTTCTCTATTCATGAAAAAATGAATGAAATCAGTTAACTCCTTTTTCTACTCAAATTGAATCAGTTAACTCCTTATTTTACTCAAATTAAATCTATTAACTCCCTTTAATTTGAAAATCTCCCGTTATGAATGAACTTCACCTTTAATCCTGACCGTTACTTGAAATCGATCTCAACCGTCGATGAATTCGAGGAAAGTCTATTGAAGAGACCCTCATCTCTTCATTTTGAAAGGTTGAATGAGAATTTTCATCGAATTGTTGCTGGAATTCATACTCACATTTGCTCATATTCACATACGCAAAGATCAAGTTTGACTAAAAGTTGACGAGATTTAACCACGGTTGACTTGAGTTGACTAATTTCGAAGAGAAGTTTGAAATAATTAAACAAAATTATTTAATTAAATGAAATACTTACTTCTAATTAATTAAACAAAATTATTCAATTAAACGAGAAGCCATTCCTAACTAATTAAATGAAGTTATTTAATTAAATAAGAAAAGTGTCTCTAATTTAATTAAGGATTATTTAATTAAATAGAAAAAGTAATTATGAGAGCATATCTCATTTTATTATATTAAATATCTCAACAAAATCATTCTTCAATTCAAAAAGGGAAATTTCTAGTTCATTATTGATAAAAAATGAGTTAAATCAGTTAACACCTTTTTCTACTCAAATAGAATCAGTTAACTCCTTATTTTACTCAAATTAAATCTGTTAACTCCCTTTAATTTGGAAATCTCCTTTTATGACTAAACTTCACCTTTAATCCTGACCGTTGATTGAAATCGATCTCAACCGTTGATGAATTCTAAGAAAGACTATTCAAGAGACCCTCATCTCTTCATTTTGAAAGATTGAATAAGAATTTGCATGGAATTGTTGCTGGAATTCATACTCGCATTTGCTCATATTCACATACGCAAAGATCAAGTTTGACCAAAAGTTGATCAGATTTAACCACGGTTGACTTGAGATGACTAGTTTCGAAAAGAATTTTTAAATAATTAAACAAAATTATTTAATTAAATGGAGAACTTACTTCTAATTAATTAAACAAATTTATTTAGTTAAATGAGAAGCAATTGCTAACTAATTAAATGAAGTTATTTAATTAAATAAGAAAAATGTCTCTAATTAATTAAAGATTATTTAATTTAATAGAAAAAGTAATTATGAGAGCATATCTCATTTTATTAAATTAAATATCTCAACAAAATCTCTCTTCAGTTCAAAAAGGAAAATTTTCAGTTCACTATTGATCAAAAATGAGTTAAATCAGTTAACTCCTTTTTCTACTCAAATTTAATCAGTTAACTCTTTATTTTACTCAAATTAAATCTGTTAACTCCCTTTAATTTGGAAATCTCCCTTTATAACTGAACTTCACCTTTAATCCTGACCATTGATTGAAATCGATCTCGACCGTTGATGAATTCTAGGAACGTCTATTTAAGAGACCCTCATCTCTTCATTTTGAAAGGTTGAATGAGAATTTGCATCGAATTGTTGCTGGTATTCATACTTAGATTTTCTTATATTCACATATGCAAAGATCAAGTTTGACCAAAAGCTGACCAGATTTAACCACGGTTGACTTGAGTTGACTAGGTTCGAAGAGAATTTTCAAATAATTAGAAGAAATTATTTAATTAAATGGAGTACTTACTTCTAATTAATTAAACAAAGTTATTTAATTAAATGAGAAGCCATTCCTAACTAATTAAATGAAATTATTTAATTAAATAAGAAAGGTGTCTCTAATTAATTAAAGATTATTTAATTAAATAGAAAAAGTAATTATTAGAGCATATCTCATTTTATTAAATTAAATATCTCAACAAAATCCCTCTTCAGTTCAAAAAGGGAAATTTTCAGTTCACTATTGATAAAAAATGAGTTAAATCAGTTAACTCCTTTTTCTACTCAAATTTATTAAGTTAACTCTTTATTTTACTCAAATTAAATCTATTAACACCCTTTAATTTGAAAATCTCCCTTTATAACTGAACTTCACCTTTAATCCTGACCGTTGATTGAAATCGATCTCAACCATTGATGAATTTCAAGAAAGTCTATTTAAGAGACCTTCATCTCTTCATTTTGAAAGGTTGAATGAGAATTTGCATCGAATTGTTTCTAGAATTCATACTCACATTCACTCATATTCACATACGCAAAGATCAAATTTGACAAAAAGTTGACCAAATTTAACCACGGTTGACTTGAGTTGACTAGTTTCGAAAAGAATTTTGAAATAATTAAACGAAATTATTTAATTAAACGGAGTACTTACTTCTAATTAATTAAATAAAGTTATTTAATTAAATGAGAAGGCATTCCTAACTAAGTAAATGATGTTATTTAATTAAATAAGAAAGGTGTCTCTAATTAATTAAAGATTATTTAATTAAATAGAAAAAGTAATTATTAGAGCATATCTCATTTTATTAAATTAAATATCTCAACAAAATCCCTCTTCAGTTCAAAAAGGGAAATTTCCAGTTCACTATTGATCAAAAATGAGTTAAATCAGTTAACTCCTTTTTCTACTCAAATTTAATTAGTTATCTCTTTATTTTACTCAAATTAAATCTGTTAACACCCTTTAATTTGGAAATCTCCCTTTATAACTGAACTTCACCTTTAATCCTGACCGTTGATTGAAATCGATCTCGACCGTTGATGAATTCCAGGAAAGTCTATTTAAGAGACCCTCATCTCTTCATTTTGAAAGGTTGAATGAGAATTTGCATCAAATTGTTGCTGGAATTCATACTGACATTTGCTCATATTCACATACGCAAATTTCAGAGTTAGACCAAAAGTTGACCAGATTTAACCACAGTTGACTTGAGTTCACTAGTTTCTAAAAGAATTTTGAAATAATTAAATAAAATTATTTAATTAAATGGAGTACTTATTTTTAATTATATAAAGAAAGTTATTTAATTAAATGAGAAGCCATTCCTAATTAATTAAATAAAGTTAATTAATTAAATAAGAAAAGTGTCTCTAATTAATTAAAGATTATTTAATTAAATAGAAAAATTAATTACAAGAGCATATCTCATTTTATTCAATTAAATATCTTAACAAAATCTCTCTTCAGTTCAAAAAAGAACATTTCCAGTTCTTTATTGATAAAAAATGACTTAAATCAGTTAACTCCTTTTCTACTCAAATTGAATCAGTTAACTACTTATTTTACTAAAATTAAATCTGTTAACTCCCTTTAATTTGGAAATCTACCTTTATGACTGAACTTCAGCTTTAATCCTGACCGTTGATTGAAATTGATCTCAACCGTTGATGAATTCCAACAAAGTCTATTTAAGAGACCCTCGTCTCTTCATTTTGAATGGTTGAATGAGAATTTGCATCGAATTGTTGCTAGAATTCATACTCATATTTTCTCATATTGACATATGCAAAGATCAAGTTTGACCAATAGTTGACCAAATTTAACCACAGTTGACTTGACTTGACTAGCTTCGAAAAGAATTTTGAAATAATTAAACGAAATTATTCAATTAAATGAAGTACTTACTTCTAACTAATTAAAAAAAGTTATTTAATTAAATGAGAAGCCATTCCTAATTAATTAAATGAAGTTATTTAATTAAGTAAGAAAAGTGTCTCTAATTAATTAAAGATTGTTTAATTAAATAGAAAAAGTAATTATGAGAGCATATCTCTTTTTATTAAATTAAATATGTCAACAAAATCTCTCTTCAGTTCAAAAAGGTAAATTTCCAGTTCACTATTGATCAAAAATGAGTTAAATGAGTTAACTCCTTTTTCTACTCAAATTGAATCAGTTAACTCTTTATTTTACTCAAATTAAATCTGTTAACTCCCTTTAATTTGGAAATCTCACTTTATGACTGAACTTCACCTTTAATCCTGACCGTTGATTGAAATTGATCTCAACCATTGATAAATTCTAGGAATGTCTATTTAAGAGACCCTCATCTGTTCATTTTGAAAGGTTGAATGAAAATTTGCATTGAATTGTTTCTCGAATTCATACTCAAATTTGCTCATATTCACATACGCGAAGATCAAGTTTGACCAAAAGTTGACTAGATTTAACCACGGTTGACTTGAGTTGACTAGTTTCGAAAAGAATTTTGAAATAATTAAACGAAATTATTTAATTAAATGGAGTACTTAATTCTAATTAATTAAACAAAGTTATTTATTTAAATGAGAAGCCATTCCTAATTAATTAAATGAAGTTATTTAATTAAATAAGAAAAGTGTCTCTAATTAATTAAAGATTATTTAATCAAATAGAAAAAGTAATTATGAGAGCATATCTCATTTTATTAAATTAAATTTTTCAACAAAATCTCTCTTCAGTTCAAAAAGCGAAATTTTCAGTTCACAATTGATCAAAAATAAGTTAAATCAGTTAACTCCTTTTTCTACTCGAATTGAATCAGTTAACTCCTTATTTTACTCAAATTAAATCTGTAAACTCCCTTTAATTTAGAAATCTCCCTTTATGACTGAACTTCACCTTTAATCCTGACCGTTGATTGAAATCGATCTCAACCGTTGATGAATTCTAGGAAAGTCTATTTAAGAGACCCTCATCTCTTCATTTTGAAAGGTTGAATGAGAATTTGTATCGAATTGTTGCTAGAATTCATACTCACATTTTTTCATATTCACATATGCAAAAATCAAGTTTGACCAAGAGTTGACCAGATTTAACCACGGTTGACCTAAGTTGACTAGTTTCGAGAAGAATTTTGAAATAATTAAATGAAATTATTTAATTAAATAGAGTACTTACTTCTAATTAATTAAACAAAGTTATTTATTTAAATCAGAAGCCATTCCTAATTAATTAAATGAAGTTATTTAATTAAATAAGGAAAAGTGCCTATAATTAATTAAAGATTACTTAATTAAATAGAAAAAGTAATTCTGAGAGCATATCTCATTTTATTAAATTAAATATCTCAACAAAATCTCTCTTCAGTTCAAAAAGGGAAATTTCTAGTTCAATATTGATAAAAAATCAGTTAAATCAGTTAACTCCTTTTTTCTACTCAAACTGAATTAGTTAAGTCCTTATTTTACTCAAATTAAATCTGTTAACTCCCTTTAATTTGGAAATCTCCCTTTATGACTGAACTTAACCTTTAATCCTGACCGTTGATTAAAATTGATCTCAACCGTTGATGAATTCTAGGAAAGTCTATTTAAGAGACCCTCGTCTCTTCATTTTGAATGGTTGAATGAGAATTTGCATCGAATTGTTGCTGGAATTCATACTCACATTTGCTCATATTGACATATGCAAAGATCAAGTTTGACCAAAAGTTGACCAGATTTAACCACGGTTGACTTGAGTTGACTAGTTTCGAAAAGAATTTTGAAATAATTAAATGAAATTATTCAATTAAATGGAGTACTTACTTCTAACTAATTAAAAAAAGTTATTTAATTAAATGAAAAGCCATTCCTAATTAATTAAATGAAGTTATTTAATTAAATATGAAAACTGTCTCTAATTAATTAAAGATTGTTTAATTAAATAGAAAAAGTAATTATCAGAGCATATCTATTTTTATTAAATTAAATATGTCAACAATATCTCTCTTCAATTCAAAAAGGTAAATTTTCAATTCACTATTGATCAAAAATGAGTTAATTCAGTTAACTCCTTTTTCTACTCAAATTGAATCAGTTAACTCATTATTTTACTCAAATTAAATTTGTTAACTCCCTTTAATTTGGAAATCTCCCTTTATGACTGAACTTCACCTTTAATCCTGACCATTGATTGAAATTGATCTCAACCGTTGATGAATTCCAGGAAAGTCTATTTAAGAGACCCTCATTTGTTTATTTTGAAAGGTTGAATGAGAATTTGCATCGAAGTGTTGCTCGAATTCATTCTCAAATTTTCTCATATTCACATACGCAAAGGTCAAGTTTGACCAAATGTTGACTAGATTTAACCATGGTTGACTCTAGTTGACTAGTTTCGAAAAGAATTTTGAAATAATTAAACGAAATTATTGAATTAAATAGAGTACTTACTTCTAATTAATTAAACAGAGTTATTTAATTAAATGAGAAGCCATTCCTAACTTATTAAATGAAGTTATTTAATTAAATAAGAAAAGTGTCTCTAATTAATTAAAGATTATTTAATTAAATAGAAAAAGTAATTATGAGAGCATATCTCATTTTATTAAATTAAATATGTCAAAAAAATCTATCTTTTGTTGAAAAAGGGAAATTTTCAGTTCACTATTGATCAAAAATGAGTTAAATCAGTTAACTCCTTTTTCTACTCAAATTGAATCAGTTAACTCCTTATTTTACTCAAATTAAATCTTTTAACTCCCTTTAATTTGGAAATCTCCCTTTATGACTGAACTTGACCTTTAATCCTAACCGTTAATTGAAATCGATCTCAACTGTCAATGAATTCCAGGAAAGTCTATTCAAGAGACCCTCATCTCTTCATTTTGAAAGGTTGAATGAGAATTTTCATCGAATTGTTGCTGGAATTCATACTCACATTTTTTCATATTCACATACGCAAAGATCAAATTTGACCAAAAGTTGACCAAATTTAACCACGATTGACTTGAGTTGACTAGTTTCGAAAAGAATTTTGAAATAATTAAACAAAATTATTTAATTAAATGAAATACTTACTTCTAATTAATTAAAACAAAATTATTTAATTAAATGAGAAGTCATTGCTAACTAATTAAATGAAGTTATTTAATTAAAGAAAAAAAGTGTCTCTAATTAATTAAAGATTATTTAATTAAATAGAAAAAGTAATTATGAGAGCATATCTCATTTTATTAAATTATATATCTCAACAAAATCTCTCTTCAGTTCAAAAAGGGAAATTTCTAGTTCATTATTGATCAAAAATGAGTTAAATCAATTAACTCCTTTTTCTACTCAAATTGAATCAGTTAACTCCTTATTTTACTCAAATTAAATCTGTTAACTCCCTTTAATTTGGAAATCTCCCTTTATGACTGAACTTCACCTTTAATCCTGACTATTGATTGAAATCGATCTCAACTGTCGATGAATTCCATGAAAGTCTATTTAAGAGACACTTATCTCTTCATTTTGAAAGGTTGAATGAGAATTTTCGTCAAATTGTTGCTAGAATTCATACTCACATTTGCTCATATTCACATACGCAAAGATCAAGTTTGACCAAAAGTTGACCAGATTTAACCACGGTTGACTTGAGTTGACTAGTTTCGAAAAGAATTTTGAAATAATTAAACGAAATTATTTAATTGAATGGAGTACTTACTTGTAATTAATTAAAAAAAGTTATTTAATTAAATGAGAAGCCATTCCTAACTAATTAAATGAAGTTATTGGAGTTAACTGATTCAATTTGGGAAAAAAAATCACTTTTTAAAACTCTGCTTGCGAAAATGCTGAAAGGGAACACTTCACTCAGTTATCCAGGCCCGAAGCGAGGGCAGAGGAACAAACAAAGACTCTCCAGAAATGCATGCACCATTGGAATAGTGAGACATGAAAGCTCTCCAACGAACCAAATTTCTTAACCTAAAATATGTTAAAATGGATGTAAGATTGATGTTCCTATGACCAACAGATTCGAGGCTCTGGATAAATCAGTAGTCGAGGCCACCCGCTTCCTTCCAAAAGATGGGCCTCAAAGACTTAAAATCAATGTGGAATCTTCCTCTGATATCAAAAACCTATCTGGAACGCACCCCCAGTTGCCTATATTCACGGTAGAACATCTCGATAACCAGATCCGGGTTTTGAACATGACTAAATATGTATTTCCAAATTCTTTCAGATCTTAGTGCTTCAATTCCCTCTAATCTTCCAGATGTTAAATTTGATTTAAAACCAGTCTCCTCTCCAATCTATATATCCCCTCATAAATGACTTAGCAATCCATCCCCTTCTCCTAACCCTAATTGTTCTCTTGGATCGCTGCAACCAAACCCCCTTGACAAACCAGTTCACATCACCATTGATGATGTTGAAGATTCTTGGTTCAACTGTCTTAAGAGAGGGATCTTCGCAATTTGGATTGGCCCTTCACAAGACATCCATCTCTTAATGGAATGGCTATCAGACAATTGCCAGGAATAGGTAAGTATCTTACACCATCATGAAAATATTTTATTTTTAAAATGTGAAGAAGAGTCTATTAAAAATGAGTTTATTGCTGTCTCGAAATGTTTCTTTAAAGGTTTCTATGTCAAATTTGTTGAATGGGTTCCTAATTTTCATATTGATAAGGCGGATTGTATGATCCCATTATGTTATTCCATGTCTCTTCCTCCGGAGCTATGTGATGTTGATATTATCTGTGAAATAGGCTCTACAATAGGAGTAGTTATTGCTATTGATGCTTCCTTTTTTAGCTGTAACAGTATTAAAATTCTCATCAAACTTAATATTAATCACCCTTCAGAGTTCCAAAAGAAAATTATTACCAGGAAAGCCTCATATGATATAACCTTTCAAGAGTATAAAGGGAAGATCATTGATATACTGAAATCTAAAATTAAAAATAACCACAGACCTAAGGTCCTTCCCCTCACATCGCACTTCAGAGACAAATTCCCAGGACTAAGTTCTAAATTAGTCAGAAGGAATAAAAATTCAGGAAACTACCGATCAGAGATTCAAATTGGACAAAATTCTTAGGCAGAACAAAGGGTTTCATTGATAAAAATGATGCCAGATGAGACAAAAGGTACCCTATTAATCTCAAAAGCAGATTTAATAAAGGATACAAGAGTATTGAAGAATGGTGTTTGTAGCAAAAATGACAAGGAACTCAAGGGAACAAAAAAATGTGACAACAAACATAAGACCAACAAAAGGGGATCTGATGGAGTTAAGATTCAGTTTCCAAATGACAGAAGAGAGCACCCCAGAAAAATGAAAGAGCCAACTATTAGACAGTACAAGGAAAAAAGCAAGGCTTTAGAGCGAAATGAATTATTAGATAAAGCAGACAGTAAGGATTATAGGAAAAACAAGGAAAACTTGGGAGATCAAGTTTTCCCTCCCTCAGAATTGGATTCTATGAATCATACAGAGAAGGAAACCCAGGATGATAGAAAATGGAAGGAGAAGGAAGAATCAGCAAAAATCAGAATTGAGGCAGGCAATAGAGAAAAATTTGGTCAAAATCATGAAACAACATGCAAATCAGATGGGATTTAGAACAAAGACCAAAATCTTGAGCAAGGCACAGTAAGGCATGAGGCTCCTGCAAAGTATAAAGAAAGATGTAATAAGGAGGATGGAAATGAAGAAAGCAGTTGGAAATCAGAAAAAATGAAGGGGCCTAACATATACATATATCAAGAGGAGATTGATGGGAACAAGGATACTGCAGGACAAGGAGAGATACAAAACAACATTACAGAATCAACAGATAATCAAGATATAGGTGAAGCAGAAAATGTCATGCTTTTCTCTTCTCCCAAGGTGTGGATGGAAAAATCAGCTTCTAGAGCAGAAAAATAGGATTCTCAGCATTTGAAGACTGATTTTATCCCTGAATCAGAGTTAACCACCTTGCATATTGAAGGTGCTAGAAGAACTTCAAAATTTTGGCAGACACCAGATGGATATCCTTCCTCGCCATTCACCCTAGAGGAGATTCAGTCGCAGATTCAGAATGATGGCAAAAGACTAGAAGTCTCTATCATTAAAGACTTTTAGCAATTTTTAAATGAGGACCTAGAATTTACACTAGAGGTTGAGGCTAACAGTCTTGAGTAGCTATCAAAGGAACTTATTAAGGTGTTTGACTTTGATAATTTATATAAGAGTACTACCTCTCAGAAAGAGAGGCTAATCCAAAAAATTATCAAACTGGGAGGAGATGATTATACTGCTAAAGATCTCCAAAAGGATATGATAAAGATCCAGATGGAGGATAGTGCAAGGAAGCAGGACAAACAGAGTGAGAAGAAGTCAAAAGAAAATCAGGTACGGAAAAACATGGGAGAAAGAGAGAATAAAGAACTGGAGGAGGACAGTCTCGGGAGTAAAATCTGCAAAGAATTGGAAATGGAAGAATTTGAAAGAACAGAGGAATGCATTTGTCCAACAGCACAAGAACTGGGTATATTTCAGCAAGAGCTTGGTATAGAAATGAATCAGGAAGGTATAACCTCTCCAAAATACGGTAAGCCAAAAGGAAAAAGGGGGAGGAGATCACTAAAGGATTTACGCGAGGCTGAAGGCCTAGCTAGAGAATAGAGGAAAATTGATGAACACCTAAACATGGGGAAGGGGAAGTGCCTTCCTAAGACTACATGAGGATAACTTCATGGAATGCTAGGGGTCTAAATGGCCCCAGCAAGAAAAGGTTATTAAAACAACATTTAAAAAGTTTTAATTTAGAAATAATATTAATTCAGGAAACAAAACTAAAAAAAGTAGAAGGAGACAAATTTAACAAAATGTTAGGAATGTGGGGTTCAATCTTCATAGAGGCAATAGGTGCCTCAGGGGGTTTAGGATTTGTTTGGAACCCTAAGAAAGTTAGTCTAACTTATTTAGTTAATAACAATAATTGGATGTGTGCTAGTATACAGAGCCTAAAATCAGATACGAAATTCATCCTAATCAATGTGTATGGTCCTAATAATACAATAGGAAAAAAAACTATTTGGGCTGAATTAAGTATGGTTATTTCAGAACACAAAGATTGTCCGATTATATTAGGAGGTGATTTTAATACGATTTTAAGTTTGAATGAGAAAATAGGGGTTACTCAACATCTCTCGCTATCATCAATAGAATTCAAAGTATGGATCGAAAAATTTAGTTTATTAGAAATTCCTCCAAGCAATGGTATATTCACATGGAATAATAGAAGAAAGGATAACGATTATATTGCAAAAAAGTTAGATAGATTCTTTATTGTAGGAAATATCTCTTCTTACAATAAGAACTTCCAATCCTCCATTCTTCCCTTCACAGGATCAGATCATTTCCTGGTATGTTTGGAGATTTCAGAACCTTCTAAACCACAGAGAAATCCTTTTAAGTGTGAAAAGATGTGGTTTTAGGATTCAAAATTTTTAGAACTGATTAAGACATGGTGGGCTCAAGCAGACTTTGCTAGGTCCAGAATGTTTGTTTTCATTTTGAAACTCAAATTGTTGAAAGAAAACATTTTGAGGTGGAACAAAGAACACTTCAACAACATTTTTAAAGAAAAGTTGGAAGTTGAAGATAAACTGAAAAACCTGAACCAGGAAATTATAAAATATGGCATGAATTATGAGAAATATACTTTAGAAAAAGAGCTCCTCATGAAACAAGAAGATATTTTATCCAAAGAGGAAACCTTCTGGAGACAAAAATCTAGAGAGAAATGGTTTGCATACAGAAAGCCCTACAGAAATTGTAGACACGATAGTCTCTCACTTAAAAAATTTACTAAATAATTATGAAGGGTCTAATAGGGAAGCACAGGCCCAAATGCTCAAATTTATTCCAAATTTGGTCACGGCAGAAGAAAATAAAAATTTAAATAGACCAATAACATTGGAAGAGGTAAGGACTGTGGTCTTTAATATGAGTCCAGAAAAATCTCCAGGCCCAGATGGATTTCAAGCTTTCTTTTTTAAAAAATGTTGGGATACACTTGGAGAAGACCTATGGAGAGAAATTGAAGCATCAAGAAATGGTGGATCCTTGCTGGCTGAAATCAACTACTCATTCTTCACACTTATCCCTAAGAAGGAATGTCCGAAAAATCTTGGAGACTTCCACCCTATAGATTTGTGCAACACTATTTACAAAATTTTCTCAAAAGTCATAGCCAATAGACTCAAGGCAATTATGCCAAAATTGATTTCTGAGGAACAAATAGGTTTTGTTCCAGGTAGATCCATTTTGGATGGCATACTCATTATTGAGGAAGCTATTCACTCGGCTACCATAGATAAAGAACCATGTATGCTTATGAAATTAGATATACAAAAGGCTTACGATATGGTTGATTGGTATTTCCTATGCAAAGTTCTAGAAGCATTTGGCTTTTCACGTCAATGGGTAAATCTAATATTTAAGTTTATCTCAACTCCAAAGATTTTTGTTCTCATAAATGGGACTCCTGAAGGTTTCTTTGAAATCTCCAAGGGTATTAGGCAAGGAGACCCTCTATCTCCCTCTCTCTTCATTCTAATGGCTGAAGCCTTTGGTAGAGCAGTCTCCTATGCTTATCAGGTTCAGAAGATTTCAGGGATTTCTGCTACCAGAAACCTCCCTAACATTACCCATCAACAGTATGCAGATGACACTATTTTAGCTGGAAAGAGTTCGATCCAAGAAGCTATGGGTTTTAAAAATATAATTCAAAATTATATGGATGCTTTAGGGCATAAGGTTAATAAAGATAAATCCGAAATATTCTTTATGAACACCTCTCCGAAAATGGAAAACAAGATATGTGGAATTATGGGATATAGAAAGGGTATGTTCCCTTGTAAGTATTTGGGTATCTCCCTAGAAAAGAACTTGAGATACATCAAAGTTTGGTAGGATACGATTGAAAAGGTGGATTAGCGGATTGGAAGTTGGAAGAATAGATGGCTCTCTAAGGCTGGTAAGATTACTAAGATACGATCTGTCCTCTCAGCCATCCCAATTTTCCCTTTGGCATGTCTTCCTCTCACGAATTGGATGTCCAAGCGATTTGAATCTAAACTTAGGAATTTCCTTTGGAAGGATAAGGAAAATAATAAGAAAATCGCTCTCATTAAATGGGACAATTTATGCAAACCTAAAGAATGTGGAGGTTTAGGATTGAGGAAACCACAATGGCAAAATGAGACTCTCGGAGCCAAACTTGTATGGAGATTATACCAAGAACATGAGCACAAATGGGCTAAAATTTTATATCATAAATATTTGGATCCAACGAAGCCGGAATCGCTGTTCAGAATGGGAAATTTGTCAAAAGGGTCGGAATGCTGGAATTTCATGGTAAAATGCAGGGGTATTATCAACAAATACCTAACATGGGACGTGGCTATAGGAGATAAAGCCTTGTTCTGGGAAGACTCTTGGGATGGGCTCCCCCCTTTAAACACACCTCCCAATTTAGAAAACCTAATAATAAGGCTAAAATCATTGTGGGGTAGTAAGGTCAAAGATTACAAAATTAAAGAGTTGATTGATGGGGAACTTCGATGGAGATGGTGGTCAATAGATGATTTAGATCTTGATCCGAAATCAGTTGTAGCCTTCAAAAAGATCATCTTGAATAGGAAAATAAAACAATCCGAAAGGCCAGATAGTCTTATTTGGGCTGGTTCAAAGGATGGATTATACAGTGTGAAACAAGGTTATCAAGCTATTATTCATTCACAGCAATGGAACTTGGTGGGGATCCCATTAAAATTGTGTTGGGATACAACTTGTCTTCCTAAGGTCAATTTCTTTCTATGGCTTGCCCTTCAGAATAGATCTTTAACAACAGATAGACTCGCTAGATTTGGTATAAATGGTCCTAATTGGTGTGTCATGTGTAAACAGAACAATGAAGATGATCATCTCTTTCTCAACTGTCCTTTCGCACAAAATTGCTGGGAATGCCTCAAGTCCCAACTAAACTGGGCTACCCCTCTACAAAATTCTCTTAAAGGGCTCCTATGTTCATGGCCCACAAATATGGGACATGGGGTCTATAGCAAATTCTGGAATATTTGCCCATCCATAATTGTATGGGAAATATGGAAAGAAAGAAACCGTCGTATTTTTAAAGAGCAAGAGCGAAATCTAGGTAGATTTATACTAAATCTAGAAGCTTCAATAGTAGAAGTAATGAATGCTAATTTGAGGAAGACAGCGCATGTGGAAGGATCTTTCTCATATTGGGATGGAATTATGAAGAAATTATGGTCCAACCTTATCAATCCACCACTGGTGTATTCGGCAAGCAATAAAGAGGCAAGGGCAAAATGTAAATGGGTCCCTCCTCTCCCAGGTTGGCACAAATTGAACTTTGATGGGGTAGTGAGAGGGAACCCGGGTATAGCCGGGGTAGGATGTATTTTAAATGATGAGAATGGTAGATGGGTAGCAAAGCTAGCTGCCCCCCTTCCTTCTGTTTCCAATAACATGGCAGAACTTGAAGCCTTGGAGAAGGGTCTTCAGCTCTGTCTTAAATTAAGCCTCCCCAAAATCCACATTGTAGGCGATTCTCAAGTCATTCTTAACGCTATCAGACAAAAAAAGACCCCAAATTGGGTCTTGAATTTGAAACTCCAAGAAGAGTTAATTTTAATAGAGCATTTCGAGGAGATCAATATCAGTCATATTTATCGAAAAGGTAACTCATTGGTAGATGAACTTGCCAATAAGGGTGCGGATGGAGAATCAATTTTATTGTTCAAGTTAGATATCTCCCCTCCTTTATAATAACAAGATAGTTACTTATCAATATAATCAACTGCAGATTGATACAAAAGTTACCTTTTTGGGCAAATCCCAAGCCCAGATATAGTTCCTATTCAAAAGAATTGCATTTATATTCAACCAATTCACATGCATTAATATTCAACAAAATATTATCACATCAAATCAAGATATAATTAAAGCAATGTATCATATTGTCAAATATTTATATTCTTTAAAATAATGCTAATTCCTATATCCTTCTGATTTATAATCCTTCATAATAAATCACCTATCTTATAGTATTTAAAAATTATTTTAAGGTCCAAATTATTAATAATTACTTAATACTAGTTTTTATATATTTATAGTCATATATATATATATATATATATATATATATATATATCATTTATATTATTTAAACTATAGGTATATAGATATAATAATATTTTCTTATATATATATATAACCAAAGATCAAATATGTTAATCTATTCAGAGATATTAACATACCTGTGTTAGATAGTAACATTAACAAGTATTATAAGTATATAATTAGAATTTAATTATTGAGTACTTTTGGATTAGGATTAAGTCTATTATTTTAATCATTAATAAATTACGCCTTATTTATGATATGTAATTAGCATTCGTAATCTAATTATTAGATAAAAGTATCCAAAACCTCCTTCTTCTAGCAATATGAATGATTATTCAGTACTAATATTAATTTTCATTATTCTTTCATTTCAGAAAGAGTACGTGTTGTTCCTTTTTCCCTGTATGTCTCTCTGAAATCGTTCCTAGTGGAATATTTAATTATAGTTAGTTAATACCTGTCTGATTCGAGCATGCCAAAGCTAAGCATGATCTCACTCCCATCATCACAAGATATGGAAGGATCTCCCAAGCTTGTATGAATGACCTAAATTATCATGACAGGGTACAAAGTTAGGTTCCAACATCTGTGTGAGGTATATGTTAGAGTTCAAGCCAGTTCGTGATTATTCATGACCGCTGGTTCATTTAAAACTTTAAGGCATTCCCAAAATCATAGCAGAAGGAAAGGTTTAGAGTGAAGATCTCTGGTCATAGTTTCCTCCTCTCTTAGTCTCTACTTAGAACATTTGGTATTGTAGTCCTCTGATCGAAGATGGAATCCAACATTCACGTCTTTCACTCTACCGAAACCAAAACTATGGCATTCATAGGCAAAATCAAGCCTGAAAGATGGAGCCGACTGTTGAGAATCACTGATGACATGATTAGATTTGCTGTTAACAGAGCACTGAGTGAAGAAATTTTTTGATTATTTTGCAACTTGGAGGACAAACAGCTCCATCATCGGCTCTTTTATCTAGATAATGGTTAGGGCTAAGATCCCTAAGGAGGACATTATACGGCTTTGTTTTGACATTCTCAGCCTGGCATAGAGGAAGGGGCTGAAAAAGGCCATATACAACATAGATGATAATGCCAGAATTCCATACCCTGAAAAATACATGGGTCTCTTGGAGGGTGATGAAGAATTGAAGATGGCCCCTCGTCGACAAGCCCTAATGATGAGGGAAGGCCTAGCCTTCTATAAGGAATGGCCTCGTATGGAAGCCAACATTAATTTTCTTTTACGCATGAGAGGGATCATTGAAGAAGACAGCAACAAATGGGTATACAACAACCTCAAACTGTTCAATACATACATTGAGCCAAGAGTCTCCTTCGAGGATCTGAATGCTATCAATTTCGACATCCTCAAGTCTGAAAAAACAAGCAGGGTCTCACTACGAATCGATCTACCCATGAATATGGCCACGGATGATATTGAAGATGAACTCGAAGTACTTATGGTCACATGAAAAGATTAAGGATGGGGTAGGTCTCTCAGTAGTAAGGACTTTTATATGTAATGTGTTAATATAGCTTGAAGAATCCAGTCTTAGGTCTGGTTTAAGTAGCTAGAGTAGCTCAGTAGTAGTATAAACTTTATGTTATACTTTGTATCGGACAAATTGATACCTCCTAATTCTGCGCTCTGTTTTGGGAATACTAAGGGTCTAGGATCTAATCTCCTCCCGTATAAAATCTTTTCTATGGTATATATATGAACATGATAGAATTTCAAAAGTTTAAAACCCCCCTGTAACTTGGGTTTGGATGGAAAACATGTATATATTACGTTGTCTTTTAAACAGTAGTATTTAGTTTAAAAGTATGAATGTTGTAGATGCTTCGGTTGGCTGTGAAAATTGATCATCTGATTAAATTTAGGACTTCATGTAGTAATCCTCTGATGTATGAACATTATAGAACTAATTTTTCTCTGTGTTAAATTTCTTCTGGGTTTCTTTTGCTTCCTTTTAGAATAGTATGTGTCTGTTTCTTATGGTTCCCCTGTAAGTTTATTCTAGAAGAAGTGCTTAATTAGAACTTTCATCTTATTGATGCTTCCTATTATGATTGATTTTCAAGTTTGTTTCTTATTATGTTGATGGGATTATCATAGATTAATAACAATGCTCTGATCTAAAATTAGAGGATATGCTCTTTAAAATTCCGTTGTATGAATGAGGCTACTATTGAGATATCTAGATAATCTTTCTTGAGCAAGATTAACTAGGCCTATTTTGGTTGGAGAAGCACTTGATTAAAATGCTGGAGTATTTATTCTCAAACCCTCAGACCAAACAGGGTATCCTCTTGGTATGCCTTCGTGAAAGAGTGGATTAATGGATAATTCTTAGGAATTATTTGGATAGAGATTTAGTCTACTGGATTGGTCTTTTAAAGTATATGCTATGAGTAGTCATCTGTGATTAATCCTATGACTTGAGGTTCTCACAATATCTATGTCTTGGAAAATACTTTATTACTGCTTTCCCAGCTATTGATGTTTCACAGGTATTGATCAGGTGATATCCCATTTTGGTAATTAATTTTTCTCTCCCTCTCTTGTATTTTGAATTTAAATTAGGAAAGATGAGGTATTTTTTGGATAGATTTCCAAAATAAGTTGTAGTAAAGATTCTGATAGATCTCCATTATCAGACATAATAGTTTATGATTAACCAGTTCTTTGAAAAGGTTTTTAGAAAGATAGGTATATTTGGCATAGGTTGGCAAGGAATGCACTCGATAAATAGAGTTGCAGGTTAATAGGAAAGATTTAGACAGCCAAAAGATGGATACGAGCATATTCTTTTGCTTTAGATCTTTCTTTTAGGTTGGAGATAAGAGGATATTTGTATTTTACACGCCTTGAAAGCAAATGTAAATAATAGGGGTATGCGCTGAAACTGTATGTATTGAAAATTTAAAATTGTGATATTATCTACTTGGGTATGCCCCTTTTATCATTGTAAAAATTGGGGTATGCCCCTTTTATCAATGTATAATATAAGACTGTGGTCCTGGGCAAGACTGGAGGGTTTCTTTCCCCGTTCTTCCCTACCAGTGCCTGTCAGAACGGAGGACTTTCTGTAAGACTTTGATTTCATTATAATTTAATCAAGGCTTCGACCGTTTATTGATAAAAAAAAAATCAAATCAAATCAAATTAAATGAAGTTATTTAATTAAATAAGAAAAGTGTCACTAATTAATTAAAGATTATTTAATTAAATAAAAAAAGTAATTATCAGAGCATATCTCATTTTATTAAATTAAATATCTCAAAAAAATCTTTCTTCAGTTCAAAAATGGAAATTTCCAGTTCACTATTGATAAAAAATGAGTTAAATCAGTTAACCTCTTTTTCTACTCAAATTGAATCAGTTAACTCCTTATTTTACTCAAATTAAATCTGTTAACTCCCTTTAACTTGAAAATCTCCATTTATGACTGAACTTCAACTTTAATCCTGAACGTTGATTGAAATTGATCTCAATCGTTGATGAATTCTAGGAAAGTCTATTTAAGAGACCCTCATCTCTTCATTTTGAAAGGTTGAATGAGAATTTGCAACGAATTATTGCTGAAATTCATACTCACATTTCCTCATATTCACATACACAAAGATCAAGTTTAACCAAAAGTTGAATAGATTTAACCACGGTTGACTTGAGTTGACTAGTTTTGTAAAGAATTTTGACATAATTAAATGAAATTATTGAATTAAATGGAGTACCTACTTTTAATTAATTAAACAAAGTTATTTAATTAAATGAGAAGCCATTCCTAATTAATTAAATGAATTTATTTAATTAAATAAGAAAAGTGTCTCTAATTAATTAAAGATTATTTAATTAAATATAAAAAGTAATTATGAGAGCATATCTCATTTTATTAAATTAAATATCTTAACAAAATCTCTCTTCAGTTCAAAAAGGGAAATTTTCAGTTCATTATTGATAAAAAATGAGTTAAATCAATTAACTCTTTTTTCTACTCAAATTGAATCAGTTAACTCTTTATTTTACTCAAATTAAATCTATTATCTCCCTTTAATTTGGAAATCTCTCTTTACGACTGAACTTCACCTTTAATCCTGACCTTTGATTGAAATCGATCTCAACCATTGATGAATTCCAGGAAAGTCTATTTAAGAGACCCTCATCTCTTCATTTTGAAAGGTTGAATAAGAATTTGCATCGAATTGTTACTGGAATTCATACTCATGTTTGCTCATATTCACATATGTAAAGATCAAGTTTGACCAAGAGTTGACCAGATTTAACCATGGTTGACTTGAGTTGACTAGTTACGAAAAGAATTTTGAAATAATTAAACAAAATTATTTAATTAAATGGAGTACTTACTTATAATAAATGAAACAAAGTTATTTAATTAAATTAGAAGTCATTCCTAATTATTTAAATGAAGTTATTTAATTAAATAAGAAAAGTGTCTCTAATTAATTAAATATTATTTGATTAAATAGAAAAGGTAATTATGAGAGCATATCTCATTTTATTAAATTAAATATCTCAACAAAATCTCTCTTCAGTTCAAACAGGGAAATTTCTTGTTCACCATTGATAAAAAATGAGTTAAATCAGTTAACTACTTTTTCTACTCAAATTGAATCAGTTAACTCCTTATTTTACTCAAATTAAATTTGTTAACTCCCTTTAATTTGCAAATCTTCCTTTATAACTGAACTTCACCTTTAATCTTGACCATTGATTGAAATCGATCTCAACCGTTGATGAATTCTGAGAAAGTCTATTTAAGAGACCCTCATCTCTTCATTTTGAAAGGTTGAATGAGAATTTGCATCGAATTGTTGCTGAAATTCATACTCACATTTGCTCATATTCACATACACAAAGATCAAGTTAGACCAAAAATTGACCAGATTTAACCACAGTTGACTTGAGTTGACTAATTTTAAAAAGAATTTTGAAATAATTAAACGAAATTATTTAATTAAATGGAGTACTTACTTCTAATTAATTAAACAAAGTTATTTAATTAAATAAGAAAAGTGTCTCTAATTAATTAAAGATTATTAAATTAAATATAAAAAGTAATTATGAGAGCATATCTCATTTTATTAAATTAAATATCTCAACAAAATCTCTCTTCAGTTTAAAAATGGAAATTTTTAGTTAACTATTGATCAAAAATGAGTTAAATTAGTTGACTCCTTTTGCTACTCAAATTGAATCAATTAACTCCTTATTTTACTCAGATTAAATCTGTTAACTCCCTTTAATTTCAAAATCTCCCTTTATGACTGAACTTCACCTTTAATCCTGACCGTTGATTGAAATCGATCTCAACCGTTGATGAATTCTAAGAAAGTCTATTTAAGAGACCTACATCTCTTCATTTTGAAAGGTTGAATAGGAATTTGAATTGAATTGTTGCTAGAATTCATACTCACATTTGCTCATATTCACATACGCAAAGATCAAGTTTGACCAAAAGTTGACCAGATTAAGCCACGGCTGACTTGAGTTGACTAGTTTCGAAAAGAATTTTGAAATAATTAAATGAAATTATTTAATTAAATGGAGTACTTACTTCTAATTAATTAAACAAAGTTATTTAATTAAATGAGAAGCCATTCCTAATTAATTAAATGAAGTTATTTGATTAAATAAGAAAATTGTCTCTAATTAATTAAAAATTATTGAATTAAATAGAAAAAGTAATTATGAGAGCATATCTCATTTTATTAAATTAAATATCTCAACAAAATCTCTCTTCAGTTCAAAAAGGGAAATTTCCAGTTCACTATTGATATAAAATGAGTTAAATGAGTTAACTCTTTTTTCTACTCAAATTGAATTAGTTAACTCCTTATTTTACTCAAATTAAATCTGTTAACTCCCTTTAATTTGGAAATCTGTTTTTATGACTGAACTTCACCTTTAATCTTGACCGTTGATTGAAATCGATCTCAACCATTGATGAATTCTAGGAAAGTCTATTTAAGAGACCCTCATCTCTTCATTTTGAAAGGTTGAATGAGAATTTGCAGCATATTGTTGCTGGAATTCATACTCACATTTGCTCATATTCACATACGCAAAGATCAAGTTTGACCAAAAGTTGACCAGATTTAACCATGGTTGACTTGAGTTGACTAGTTTCGAAAAGAATTTTTAAATAATTGAACGAAATTATTTAATTAAATGGAGTACTTACTGCTAATTAATTAAACAAAGTTATTTAATTAAATGAGAAGCCATTCCTAATTAATTAAATGAAGTTATTTAATTAAATAAGAAAAGTGTCTCTAATTAATTAAATTTTATTTGATTAAATTGAAAAAGTAATTATGAGAGCATATCTCATTTTATTAAATTAAATATCTCAACAAAATCTCTATTCAGTTCAAAAAGGAAAATTTTCAGTTCACTATTGATAAAAAATGAGTTAAATGAGTTAACTCTTTTTTCTACTCAAATTGAATTAGTTAACTCCTTATTTTACTCAAATTAAATCTGTTAATTCCCTTTAATTTGATAATCTTCTTTTATAACTGAACTTCACCTTTAATCCTGACCGTTGATTGAAATCGATCTCAACCGTTGATGAATTCCAAGAAAGTTTATTTAAGAGACCCTCATCTCTTCATTTTGAAAGGTTGAATGAGAATTTGCATCGAATTATTGCTGGAATTCATACTCACATTTGCTCATATTCACATACGCAGAGATCAAGTTTGACAAAAAGTTGACCAGATTTAACCATAGTTAAATTGAGTTGACTAGTTTTGAATAGACGTTTGAAATAATTAAACAAAATTATTTAATTAATTAGAGCACTTACTTCTAATTATTGAAACAAAGTTATTTAATTAAATGAGAAGCCATTCCTAATTAATTAAATGAAGTTATTTAATTAAATAAGAAAAGTGCCTCTAATTAATTAAAGATTATTTAATTAAATAGAAAAAGTAATTATGAGAGCATACCTCATTTTATTAAATTAAATATCTTAACAAAATTTCTCTTCAGTTCAAAAAGGAAAATTTTCAATTTACTATTGATCATAAATGAGTTAAATCAGTTGACTCGTTATTTTACTCAAATTGAATCAGTTAACTCCTTATTTTACTCAAATTAAATCTGTAAATTCCCTTTAATTTGAAAATCTTCGTTTATGACTGAACTTCACCTTTAATCCTAACCGTTGATTGAAATCGATCTCAACCGTTGATGAATTCTAGGAAAGTCTATTTAAGAGACCCTCATCTCTTCATTTTGAAAGGTTGAATGAGAATTTTCATCGAATTGTTTGTGGAACTCATACTCACATTTTCTCATATTCACATATGCAAAGTGTAATGCCCCGCCAAGGGATCCAAAGAATTTTACTAAGTTTTTCAAACAAATTTTTTTTTTTAAATATGAAAGTAGAACCATTTACAACTTACATATAGTAATGGAAGCAATAGCAACATAACATAAGATAACAGGTTACATTCTTTAAAGATCCCTTAACGTTGAATCACATCTAAATTAACTATTCATCTAACATCACATCCTTATGAAATAACAATGATACATTCAATATTCATAAATCACATTTTCAGATTGCTCAATAATCCACCATACATATCATAGGGTATGAAAAGCTTAAAAGAATAAACATCCATGTAAATAAAGTATATCATCATCCAATATTAATCCATGATCTAATAACATAATGAAACCATAACCATACATGATACATCATCATCATAAAGATATAAACATCCATCATAAAAAATAACAATATATCACAAACATAAATAACTAAGTGCACGGTTCCTCCCAACTGTAAATAGCATCATTAGATCATCGTGGATACTAGCCATCCCTCTGTGCGTAACATTCCAAAGCACCAAAGAGATCATCGGTATTATCATAGTAGGAATGTCACTCCTAAAACATCCTACTAACAAAGTAAAGCATAGGATACCATCATCTAACATATGCAAATCATCAATATAAGAAACATATCAATAAATACATCCATCATAAGGTATATCATCTATCATAATGATTGAAGAACATAATGAAGAAAAATGCCAACCAAGAAAGCATCAGCTACGGTGTCTCAGACGGATCTCAAATGATAAGAGTGAAAAATACACTACCACTTGACCACATGGAACCTAAGTGGTCCACTCCCACCATGCTGAGGAGATAATCTCAAGTCTCAAACAAGCTATCAAAACCACAAAGCATAAATCTCTATAGTCCAGATATCCTAAAAGTATACTAACTCAAAGGTTTCATCACACAAAACTGACATCTAATTCTCGGAGGCACAACAATGACATGTAGGAAACCTACTATGCAAGCGAGAAAGTGTCATCACAATTATCATTTACAAGTTACCCTGGTAGTTAGCTAAACTCCATGGGTCCATACTGATCTCATGCAGCCACTAGTATCCTCTCATACTGATGAGGCATACTACGGAATGCACGGTCGCAACCATGCATTCTCACTACTCCCATCCTAGCCTATACAAGTGCTCAAGGCATGGGTGAGTACCAAAACAATTATCTTTTTAGGTTCATTTAATCTCCATTTAGTATGTAAATGTTATCACTTATTAACCAAACTTACAATGAGTTATCCTGGCAGCCACATAGGGCCTCGACCCCCATTGTAAGCCACTTCCTGACACTACAAGTAGATTACCTACCCTAAGCTCATAGAATCATAAAATCATCACAGTCCTGTATAAGCGACTGTAAAAAAAATCCAAAAGATAATCCATAAAAGAATCATCAAATATCCACAATATAAGCATCAAATATTCATAATAAGAATCATCAAATCACCAAGATAAGAATCATCAAATCTTCATGAGCATCTAGAAAAGCATCCATAGAAAATCATGATCATAATAGTTTTCTATTAGCAACTGAAGGCATAACTGATAATCATAAGTATCTATTGGTTCTCAATAACTAAAATATATCTCAAAATAAATCACAATATCCATTGGTTCTCAACAAGCAACTAAGAATATCTCAAAATCATACTGATCGAAGACTCCAAAATGGTTGAGTCAAAACATGTCACAACATGACATCATCAAAAAATAAATCAACATTTTAGTTCCATCATGGTGACTAAAAAATAATCGAAGGATAACTGATCGATGACTCAAAAATGATTAACTCAAGTGTCTCATACACATACATCTCAGCTTCACACATGAAGACTGATGAACAAATACAAACATTTTATAGAGCATACGATCACATAACCATGGTTGGGCTTATAAAGATCAAGATCAAATAAAATCAACATGCCATCACATCTCATAACCCCGAGCCTCTGGTAATAACCTAGGACTGGTCAACACTAGTCAACCCAAAACCCAAAACAAGAAGCATAGAGAATGCACAATGCAGACACATGTTTTGGTTTTTCTATATTACATAGTTGAATAATATGTGGAGTTTCATTTTTCATTTTCAAGTGTAGGGGTTTCAGTTTCCATTTTCAAGTATACTTCAAGTGTCTTAAGTTTCATCATTTGACGTACATGTCAACCCATTTGTTCCCCGATAGCATTATCCTTCCATTTTTAAGAATTACATTCTAAGAATAACTTAAGGATAAATATTTACTCATTAAATCATTTGCTTTATTTGCTAAGATCCTTAATACTAATTGGATAACATAATCAGAGGATCATTATTCATTCATAAAAGAACCAATTATCAATCTTCAAATAAGAAGATTATAACTTCATTAAAATGATCAATTAACATAGGTACACCATACATGACCTATTGCATTCTAATACTTTTCAATTAGAAACTTAATTAAGTATTACTAAAATTTGATTCTTTTAATTTAATCGTTATCATCGTTGACAACCATATAATATATAAAGTCATAATTCAAGTCATAAGACTTATCAACTTCAATATAGATAATCTACAATCTCATTAAAAGAATTATATCAATTAAATTTCTATTATATAACTTAATTAATAATTAAATCTAAGTAAATCTCATTAATTGATTTAATTAATAATTGCATAACTGTAGCGATGTTCTAATTAATATCAGTTGGCTAATAACTAACTAGAATTCTGTAAGTTAAAAGTCAACTATAATCTAGTACACAAATATTCATATTCATAGTTCAATAATAATAACTTGTTAATATTAATAATAAGCTATATTGAAAATTTTAATAATAGATCACATTCATCATTCTTTATGAATACTAATGTTTCTTTAATTAATTCATATTAATAATAGTCATTTCAAGATAAATCTCAATCACATAATATAATTATATTGACAACTCATTGAATATTAATCAATCATACTTCAAACCAAAAACTAATATCTTTTACAAAATTTTAATCATTAAATAATCTCCACTAGATTAACTCCAATCGTATTTATTGATAATTAATCAAACCATTATTTATTAATAGTTTGCTAGTCCTTACAAATATTAATAAATAATGAACTCATCAAACTATAAATATTTGATCTATAAAATCCTTCCATATACTCATTAGTTAATATTTGACTAACTCTTAACACCATTAAGGTAAATCGACAAGTTATACAATTCTACTTATTATAATAATAACTCCATGCCAATTAATCCATTAACATTACATTCTCTTCATTTAAAATTGTCATTTCTTAAATTATTTAATATATATTAAATAATATTTAATATACATTAAATAATTAATATTAAAAGTCATCCATTCTCTATTGAAATCAATATCTCTATCCATCAGCTCTATTTACAAACTTTCCTTTAAAAATCTCCATTAATTCATTTAGAACATTCTTATTAGTCTTTAGACTAATTAAATAATTATTAAATTCTAATTATATTGCTTTGATATATTATTTTTGTGAAGTTTAAGCATAAAGAATTCTTGATTATGGAAAATGGAGAAATATCTGTATTTGAATAAAACAGTCTCAGTACGACGGTCATATCTTTCTAATGAATCGTTGGATCGAGCTGAAATTGAAATATGTTAGAGAGGGCCAAGTTGCGCCAATTCTGACTGGAGCGATCAAATAAATTCGATCTCGATAAAAAGTTATGAACGATTGAGCTTGAGTCTATCCAAGGGAAAGGACAAGACAATTTGTGATGAATTAAGAATTTCCACTTAAAAGGTAATTGTTCTCTAAATTTATACAATAATTTCACTAATGGATTTGGCCATAAATCTTGAAACCATTTTCAAATCTATTTCAATTTGATTCTAATTCGAACCCAAATCCGTTTAGATCTAATTTCTTTCTTAATTGGATTTAGAATTTTTCTATTATTTTCTTTGCAACCATACATATCTAGATTTCAATTTAATTGTAGATTCAATCACAAAGAGTATTCAGACACATATAACAAACATGATGAAGACAAGAAGAGAAATAGTGCAAAGAGAATATGTGAACATCACGAGTGCACCTAGACACTGATGCTAATCCGTCATACCTCATAAGTCCATAGAAAATCCCTTCCTTCTCCATCATTTGCAATTCTTCCAAGATCCAAGCCAACCAAATCTTCCAAGTGACTAGAAGAGCTAGAAGGAACATAGAAGCATGTAAAAAATATATGAGCATATGAACTTCTCCAGTGCATGTAAGCTTTGAAGCTTCCATTTTAAGCTTATAGCTTATAGCTTCCATTCAGCTTGTAGCTTGTAGCTTCCACTAAGCTTGTCCAAACACACTAGGAGAGCCTCTATTTAAAGGCCTCTAAGATGCATCTAGAGTGTCTCTAGAAACAACTAGAAGATAAGCATGACAACCAAGCATGAGTCTTCTCCAACCTTCTAGACGAGTCTTAAGATTGTAGACACCATATGCTTAAATAAAATGCTAACTTCTAAGTGTAGACAACTAGTGCATTCTTAGAGTGCAAACTCCAGTGTTGTCTACATGAAAACTCTCGAGAATTTGCCAACTCCTATGTGAGCAAATATTAAAATAATGCACATTAATTAATATAATATTTACTTTTACTCTATCCAATTTAATTAATTTATTTATAAAATCTCATGCACTTACTTTAATAATTTTATTTTTCAATCTTAATATTTTATATTTTAATCACATGAAATCTAGAATCTTTTAGTAATTTAAATATATTTTTCACTTTTAAATTTTATTTTTCAAAACTTAAATTGCCAAAATATTTATTAGCTTTAATAATATTATTATTTAGTCATTTATTTAAAAATGAACTTCAAATATATTATTATTAAAATAAATATTTTCAAATTCCAACTTTTAACTTTTAACTTTTTATTTTCAAATTTAATTATTTTATTTAATTAATTTCTCAATTAATTAAATAAAATAAATATTAAAATACCATATTAATTTTCTATTTAGTTAAACCATTAATTAAATCTTTTAATTAGGCTTAATTAATAGAAAATACTCCAAAGACTCAGAAAGGTAAAAATATGAAAAATCCATCATAGCCAAAATACATACAAAATCAAACCAAAGGTTTAAATCACGAATTATGTCATCTAACGCATTCAGAAGGTACTCAACTCGGATACTTGTCTTAATTTTCCAGTTAGGACAAATGGCTTAAAGGGTTGGGATTTGGACTTGAGAATTTATCTCCCCTCTCTTATCATTGAGATAATATGATAGGGAACGCTCATCTTGGTAATTCAGGGAAGTTGATACCTGGTACCTGCAATCTGCATAAAAACTATGCATGTACAAGCACAATATATACTAAACTAAATAGGCAATGGCAGGAAATGGTGCATCATGTAAATCCTGACTAGCAGGTGACTACGACTCCCTTCCTTAACCACATCAGACACGACATACAAAAGCAAACACGCAAAGCAAACATGCAAACCATACACATGCAAGTATGGAGTAAGTATCCAAAAGAAAACACATATGATAATAAATCATCTTACTAATCATCATTAATAACTGCAAATACTGAAAAGAATCTGAATCCATAGCACAATATTTGATAATCTAAAAAAAATGCTGCTAACCAACAACAAAAAACTAACTCTAAAAGAGTTTAGCAATGATAACAAAATGCGAACTAGGGGCAGACACTACACAAAGACCAAGTTTGACCAACAGTTGACCAAATTTAACAGTGATTGACTTAAGTTGACTAGTTTTGAAAACAATTTTGAAATAATAAAACAAAATTATTTAATTAAATGGAGTACTTACTTCAAATTAATTAAATAAAGTTATTTAATTAAATGAGAAGCCATTCCTAAAGTAATTATGAGAGCATATCTCATTTTATTAAATTAAATATCTCAACAAAATCTCTCTTCAGTTCAAAAAGAAAAATTTCCAGTTCACTATTGATCAAAAATGAGTTAAATCAGTTAACTCCTTTTTCTACTCAAATTTAATCAGTTAACTCCTTATTTTACTCAAATTAAATCTGTTAACTCCCTTTAATTTGGAAATCTTCCTTTATGACTGAACTTCACTTTTAATCCTGACTGTTGATTGAAATCGATCTCAACCGTTGATGAATTCTAGGAAAGTCTATTTAAACCCTCATCTCTTCATTTTCAAAGGTTGAATGAGAATTTGCATCGAATTGTTGCTGGAATTCATACTCACATTTGCTCATATTCACATACATAAAGATCAAGTTTGACCAAAAGTTGACCAAATTTAACCACGGTTGACTTGAGTTGACTAATTTTGAAAAGAATTTTGAAATAATTAAATGAAATTATTTAATTAAATGGAGTACTTACTTCTAATTATTTAAACAAAGTTATTTAATTAAATTAGAAGCCATTCCTAACTATTTAAATGAAGTTATTTAATTAAATAAGCAAAGCGTCTCTAATTAATTAAAGATTATTTAATTAAATAGAAAAAGTAATTATGAGAGCATATCTCATTTTATTAAACTAAATATCTCAACAAAATCTCTCTTCAGTTCAAAAAGAAAAATTTTCAGTTCACTATTGATAAAAAATGAGTTAAATCAGTTAACTCCTTTTTCTACTCAAATTGAATCAGTTAACTCCTTATTTTACTCAAATGAAATCTGTTAACTCCCTTTAATTTAGAAATCTCCCTTTATGACTGAACTTCACCTTTAATCCTGACCGTTGATTGAAATCGATTTAAACTGTCGATGAATTTAAGGAAAGTCTATTTAAGAGACCCTCATCTCTTCATTTTGAAAGGTTGAATGAGAATTTGCATCGAATTGTTAATGAAATTCATACTCACATTTGCTCATATTCACATATGCAAAGATCAAGTTTGACCAAAAGTTGACCAGATTTAACCACAATTGACTTGAGTTGAATAGTTTCGAAAACAATTTTGAAATAATTAAACAAAATTATTTAATTAAATGGAGTTCTTACTTCTAATTAATTAAATAAAGTTATTTAATTAAATGAGAAGCCATTCCTAACTAATTAAATGAAGTTATTTAATTAAATAAGAAAAGTATCTCTAATTAATTAAAGTTTATTTAATTAAATAGAAAAAGTAATTGTGAGAGCATATCTCATTTTATTAAATTAAATAGCTTAACAAAATCTCCCTTCTGTTCAAAAAGGGAAATTTTCAGTTCACTATTAATAAAAAATGAGTTAAATCAGTTAACTCTCTTTTCTACTCAAATTGAATCAGTTAACTCCTCATTTTACTCAAATTAAATCTATTAACTCTCTTTAATTTGGAAATCCCCCTTTATGAATCAACTTCACCTTTAATAATGACCGTTGATTGAAATCGATCTCAACCGTTGATAAATTTCAGAAAAGTCTATTTAAGAGACCCTCATCTCTTCATTTTGAAAGGTTGAATGATAATTTGCATCGAATTGTTGCTGGAATTCATACTCACATTTGCTCATATTCACATACGTAAAGATCATGTTTGACCAAAAGTTGGCCAGATTTAACCACAGTTGAGTTGAGTTGACTAGTTTCAAAAAGAATTTTAAAATAATTAAAGAAAATTATTTAATTAAATGGACTACTTACTTCCGATTAATTAAACAAAGTGATTTAATTAAATGAGAAGTTATTCCTAACTAATTAAATGAAGTTATTTAATTAAATAAGAAAAGTGTCTATAATTAATTAAAAATTATTTAATTAAATAGAAAAAGTAATTATGAGAGCATATCTAATTTTATTAAATGAAATATCTCAACAAAATCTCTCTTCAATTCAAAAAGGGAAATTTCAAATTCACTATTGATCAAAAATGAGTTAAATCAGTTAACTGCTTTTTCTACTTAAATTGAATCAGTTAACTTCTCATTTTACTCAAATTAAATCTGTTAACTCCCTTTAATTTTTAAATCTCCCTTTATGACTCAACTTCACATTTAATAATGACCGTTGATTGAAATCGATCTCAACCGTTGATAAATTCCAGAAAAGTCTATTTAAGAGACCCTCATCTCTTCATTTTCAAAGGTTAAATGAGAATTTGCATCGAATTGTTGCTGGAATTCATACTCACATTTGCTTATATTCACATATGCAAAGATCAAGTTTGATGAAAAGTGAATAAAATTTAACCACGGTTGATTTGAGTTGACTAGTTCTGAAAAAAAAATTTAAATAATTAAATGAAATTATGAGAGCATATCTCATTTTATTAAATTTAATATCTCAACAAAATCTCTCTTCAGTTCAAAAAGGGAAATTTCCAGTTCACTATTGATCAAAAATGACTTAAATTAGTTAACTCTGTTTTCTACTCAAATTGAATCAGTTAACTCCTTATTTTACTCAAATTAAATCTGTTAACTCCCTTTAATTTGGAAATCTCCCTTTATGACTGAACTTCACCTTTAATGCTGACCGTTGATTGAAATCGATCTCAACCGGTTATGAATTCTACAAAAGTCTATTTAAGAGACCCTCATCTCTTCATTTTGAAAGGTTGAATGAGAATTTGCATCGAAATGTTGCTGAAATTCATACTCACATTTGCTCATATTCACATACGCAAAGATCAAGTTTGACCAAAAGTTGATCAGATTTAACCACGGTTGACTTGAGTTGACTAATTTTGAAAAGAATTTTGAAATAATTAAAAGAAATTATTTAATTAAATGGAGTACTTACTTCTAATTAATTAAACAAAGTTATTTAATTAAATGAGAAGCCATTCCTAATTAATTAAATGAAGTTATTTAATTAAATAAGAAAAGTGTCTCTAATTAATTAAAGATTATTTAATTAAATAGAAAAAGTAATTATGAGAGCGTATCTCATTTTATTAACTTAAATATCTCAACAAAATCTCTCTTCAGTTCAAAAAGAGAAATTTCCTTTTCACTATTGATCAAAAATGAGTTAAATCAGTGAACTCCTTTTTCTACTCAAATTGAATCAGTTAACTCCTTATTTTACTCAAATTAAATCTGTTAACTCCCTTTAATTTGGAAATCTCCCTTTATGACTGAACTTCACCTTTAATCCTAACCGTTGATTGGAATCGATCTCAAAAGTTGATAAATTCTAGAAAAGTCTATTTAAGATACGCTCGTCTCTTCATTTTGAAAGGTTGAATGAGAATTTGCATCAAATTGTTACTGAAATTCATACTCACATTTGCTCATATTCACATACGCAAAGATCAAATTTGACCAAAAGTTGATCAGATTTAACCACGGTTGACTTGAGTTGACTAATTTTGAAGAGAATTTTTAAATAATTAAAAGAAATTATTTAATTAAATGGAGTACTTACTTCTAATTAATTAAACAAAGTTATTTAATTAAATCAGAAGCCATTCCTAATTAATTAAATGAAGTTATTTAATTAAATAAAAAAAGTGTCTCTAATTAATTAAAGATTATTTAACTAAATAGAAAAAGTAATTATGAGAGCATATCTCATTTTATTAAATTAAATATCTAAACAAAATCTCTCTTCAGTTCAAAAAGAGAAATTTCCAGTTCACTATTGATAAAAAATGAGTTAAATCAATTAACTATTTTTTCTACTCAAATTGAATCAGTTAACTCTTTATTTTACTCAAATTAAATATGTTAACTCCCTTTAATTTGAAAATCTCTCTTTATGACTAAACTTAACCTATAATCCTGACCATTGATTGAAATCAATCTCAACCGTTGATAAATTCCAGGAAAGTCTATTTAAGAGACCCTCATCTCTTCAGTTTGAAAGGTTGAATGAGAATTTGCATCGAATTGTTCCTGAAATTCATACTCACATTTGCTCATATTCAGATACGCAAAGATCAAGTTTGACCAAAAGTTCACCAGATTTAACTACGGTTGACTTTAGTTGACTAGTTTCGAATTTTTTTTTGAAATAATTAAACAAAATTATTTAATTAAATGGAGTACTTACTTCTAATTAAATAAACAACGTTATTTAATGAAATGCGAAGCCATTCCTAATTAATTAAATGAAGTTATTTAAGTAAATAAGAAAAGTGTCTCTAATTAATTAAAGATTATTTAATTAAATAGAAAAAGTAATTATGAGAGCATATATTATTTTATTAAATTAATTATCTCAACAAAATCTCTCTTTAGTTCAAAAAGGGAAATTTTCATTTCACTGTTGATAAAAAATGAGTTAAATCAATTAACTCCTTTTTCTACTCAAATTGAATCAGTTAACTCCTTATTTTACTCAAATTAAATCTGTTAACTCCCTTTAATTTGAAAATCTTCCTTTATGACTAGACTTCACCTTTAATCGTGACCGTTGATTGAAATCGATCTCAACCGTTAATGAATTCAAATAAAGTCTATTTAAGAGACCCTCATCTCTTCATTTTGAAAGGTTGAATGAGAATTTGCATCGAATTGTTACTGGAATTCATACCCACATTTGCTCATATTCACATACGCAAAGATCAAGTTTGGCCAAAAGTTGACCAGATTTAACCACGGTTGACTTGAGTTGACTAGTTTTGAAAATAATTTTTAAATAATTAAATGAAATTATTTAATTAAATGGAGTACTTACTTCTAACTAATTAAACAATGTTATTTAATTAAATGAGAAGCCATTCCTAATTAATTAAATGAAGTTATTTAATTAAACAAGAAAAGTGTCTCTGATTAATTAAAGATTATTTAATTAAATAGAAGAAGTAATTATGAGAGCATATCTCATTTTATTAAATTAAATATCTGTCATGCACAAAAACACCAACAAGTGATGATTTAATATTTAAAAGTCATAATAGGATTAAATGTAGTAAACAAGTTTTCAAATAAATTCACTTAACTTCTTCACGCACATGTATAACTATAAAATTTAAACACAACTCAAATGCAAATTTTCTTAACATATTTTAAACTTAAAATTGCACAGCTAAGTATATATCAATATGTTATCTAATTAATCTAATTTAAATGAATGTGATTACCAAGCATAAAAATGTGCAGTAAGGTAACACCATCACATTTGATTTTGTTTTTTTCTTAAATTACAGATGCAAAACTTAAAAAAAACTATAAGACTGAGTGCAAGCATACAACTCGAACACCATTTTATTGGCAAACCTTATTCAAAGGCTCAGCCAGGAAAGAACCAGGAAGAAAATCCGTCTTCGTTGCCATTTACAACATAGTTTAAAATACAAAATACATAGGATATCAATCCCAATTACAACAATTTAATTGAATTTTCTTCATGACCCTCATCAAGGGATTCAAAACGAATTCTGCAACACATTCAAGAACCATGGAGGGAACAGAATCTAATCGGGTGACAACCAAGCATAACCAAGAGACAATCAACCATGCTTATTCATACATGGTTTACACAATCGGATTCACAATGAATCAAAACTAGGGAAAGGTGGATTTTTCCAATAGGAGAAGTCAAGCACAACACCAAAATAGATGCCCAAACGGAGTTATAAATAAAGAACTTTCATTCTTCCATTTTAACAAGCCATACTCATACGAAGTTTGTGCTGACAGGTAGGGGCCCATAACACCCTACCCTTTCTCCCTCTTCTCATCCTGAGAAGAGACTCTAAACTGTTGGAGTCCAACTAAAATGCCCTTTCTCGAAATTGGCCACTTCTACCCTCTCCAAGGGTGAGTAATGCCAAAACACCCATGCAAGAACATCTTAAAATTCAATAAAAAACAAGAAAAGAAAACATCCAAAATAACATAAGTTTCAAAGCTTCGCAACATACCCACAAACACACAAATATTCAAAAAACAACAAGATAGCATAAGCATGAAACAAACACGAAAATTTGAACAAGGGAGATGAGAATTCCTACCTTCACAAAGTGATAATGGCAATGAACAAGTCAAAAAAAAGGGGCTTAGGGGTTGGAAAAGACCCCTAACCCATACCCATACCCCTTTAGTATAAATATTTCATGTTTTAAAGCCTTAGGAATATGTTTAGAGCCAAACAAAGGCTAGAAAAATAATTAGGACCAACTAACAACTCTAACATGAAAATTAAGCACTAATCTGGATTAAGGATGACTAAACTCGATTAAGAATCCAATTAACAAACTGACACTAACTTAAACCGACTTAGGTCCGTGGGTTAAACAGCTAACCCTAACCAGCATGCTAAAGAGCACAAACAATTCACGAGTGTTACCCGACAGTAAAAGAACATAGTTACGAACACTAACATCTACTGAACACAGAGAGCTACAGACATACATATCACAATACAATACTTGAATTACGAACAACAAGATTTCCAAAATTAGCACATAGGGATCAGTTATGTTCCTTCGTAGGATTTCTCGGCTAAATATCTACACACTCATTGCACACATCAATAGTCTCATAAAATCACATGTACATATATGTATACATATCAGAAATCCACATAAATTGAAACATACATCAATAACGGTTTCTTTCATCCTACTTATATTCCAACCATTGATAAAGTCCAGGAAAGTCTATTTAAGAGACCCTCATCTCTTCATTTTGAAAGGTTGAATGAGAATTTGCATCCAATTGTTGCTAGAATTCATACTTACATTTGCTCATATTCACATACGCAAAGATCAAGTTTGACCAAAAGTTGACCAGATTTAACCATGGTTGACTTGAGTTGACTAGTTTCAAAAAGAATTTTGAAATAATTAAATGAAATTATTTAATTAAATGGAGTACTTACTTCTAATTAGTTAAACAAAGTTATTTAATTAAATGAGAAGCCATTCCTAATTAATTAAATGAAGTTATTTAATTAAATAAGAAAATTGTCTCTAATTAATTAAAGATTATTTAATTAAATAGAAAAAGTAATTATGAGAGCATATCTCATTTTATTAAATTAAATATCTCAACAAAATCTCTCTTCAGTTCAAAAAGGGAAATTTTCAGTTCACTATTGATCGAAAATGAGTTAAATCAGTTAACTCCTTTTTTTACTAAAATTGAATCAGTTAACTCCTTATTTTACTCAAATGAAATCTGTTAACTCCCTTTAATTTGGAAATCTCCCTTTATCACTGAACTTCACCTTTAATCCTGACCGTTGATTGGAATCGATCTCAACTGTTGATGAATTCCAGGAAAGTCTATTTAAGAGACTATCATCTTTTCATTTTGAAAGGTTGAATGAGAATTTGCATCGAACTATTGCTGGAATTCATACTCACATTTGCTCATATTCACATACGCAAAGATCAAGTTTGACCAAAAGTTGATCAGATTTAACCACAGTTGACTTGAGTTGACTAGATTCGAAATGAATTTTGAAATAATTAAACAAAATTATTGAATTAAATGGAGTACGTACTTCTAATTAATTAAACAAACTTATTTAATTAAATGAGAAGCCATTCCTAATTAATTAAATGAAGTTATTTAATTAAATAAGAAAAGTGTCTCTCATTAATTAAAGATTATTTAATTAAATAAAAAAAGTAATTATGAGAGCATATCTAATTCTATTAAATTAAATAACTCAACAAAATCTCTCTTCAGCTCAAAAAAGGAAATTTTCAATTCACTATTGATCATAAAAAATGAGTTAAATCAGTTAACTCTTTATTTTACTCAAATTAAATCTGTTAACTCCATTTAATTTGGAAATCTCCCTTTATGATTGAATTTCATTTTTAATCCTGACCGTTGATTGAAATCAATCTCAACCGTTGATGAATTCCAAAAAAGTCTATTTAAGAGACCCTCATCTCTTCATTTTGAAAAATTGAATGAGAATTTGCATCGAATTGTTGTTGGAATTCATACTCACATTTGCTCATTTTCACATATGTAAAGATCAAGTTTGACCAAAAGCTGACCAGATTTAAGCACGGTTGAATTGAGTTGACTAGTTTTGAAAAGAATTTTGAAATAATTAAAAAAAAATTATTTAATTAAATGGAGTACTTACTTTTAATTAATCAAACAAACTTATTTAATTAAATAAGAAGCCATTCCTGATTAATTAAATGAAGTTATTTAATTAAATAAGAAAAGTGTATGTAATTAATTAAATATTATTTAATTAAATAGAAAAAGTAATTATGAGAGCATATCTCATTTTATTAAATTAAATATCTCAAAAAAATCTCTCTTCAGTTCAAAAAATGAAATTTTCATTTCTCTATTGATCAAAAATGAGTTAAATCAGTTAACTCCTTTTCCTACACAAATTGAATCAATTAACTCCTTATTTTACTCAAATTAAATCTGTTAACTCCCTTTAATTTGGAAAGCTCTTTTTATGACTGAACTTCACCTTTAATTCTGACCTCTGATTGAAATCGATCTCAACCGTTGATGAATTATAGGAAAGTCTATTTAAGAGACCCTCATCTCTTCATTTTGAAAGGTTGAATGAGAATTTGCATCGAATTATTGCTGGAATTCATACTCACATTTGCTCATATTCACATACGCAAAGATCAATTTTGACCAAAAGTTGACCAGATTTAACCACGGTTGACTTGAGTTGACTAGTTTCAAAAAGAATTTTGAAATAATTAAACAAAATTATTTAATTAAATGGAGTACTTACTTCTAATTAATTAAACAAAGTTATTTAATTAAATGAGAAGCCATTCCTAATTAATTAAATGAAGTTATTTAATTATATAAGAAAAGTGTCTCTAATTAATTAAAGATTATTTAATTAAATGGAAAAAGTTATTATGAGAGCATATCTCATTTTATTAAATTAAATATCTCAACAAAATCTCTCTTTAGTTCAAAACGGGAAATTTCCAGTTCACTATTGATCAAAAATGAGTTAAATCAGTTAACTACTTTTTCTACTCAAATTGAATCAGTTTACTCCTTATTTTACTCAAATTAAATCTGTTAACTCCCTTTAATTTGGAAATCTCTCTTTATGACTGAACTTCACCTTTAATCCTGACCGTTGATTGAAATCGATCTCAACCGTTGATGAACTTCAAGAAAGTCTATTTCAAAGACCCTCACCTCTTCATTTTGAAAGGTTCAATGAGAATTTGCATCGAATTGTTGCTGGAATTCATACTCACATTTGCTCATATTCACATACGCAAAGATCATGTTTGACCAAAAGTTGACCAGATTTAACCATGGTTGACTTTAGTTGACTAATTTCGAGAAGAATTTTGAAATGATTAAATGAAATTATTTAATTAAATGGAGTACTTACTTCTAATTAATTAAACAAAGTTATTTAATTAAATGAGAAGTCATTCCTAATTAATTAAATGAAGTTATTTAATTAAATAAGAAAAGTGTCTCTAATTAATTAAAGATTATTTAATTAAATAGAAAAAGTAATTATGAGAGCATATCTCATTTTATTAAATTAAATATCTCAACATAGTCTCTCTTCAGTTCAAAAAGTGAAATTTCTAGTTCACTATTGATAAAAAATGAGTTAAATTAGTCAACTCTTTTTTCTACTCAAATTGAATCAGTTAACACCTTATTTTACTCAACTTAAATCTTTTAACTCCTTTTAATTTTGAAATCTCCTTTTATGACTGAAATTAACCTTTAATCCTAACCGTTGATTGAAATGGATCTCCAGCGTTGATGAATTCCAAGAAAGTCTATTTAAGAGACCCTCATATCTTAATTTTGAAAATTCGAATGAGAATTTGCATCGAATTGTTGCTAGAATTCATAATCACATTTGCTCATATTCACATAGGCAAAGCTCAAGTTTGACCAAAAGTTGACCAAATTTAACCACGGTTGACTTGAGTTGACTAGTTTCGAAAAGAATTTTGAAATAATTAAGCGAAATTATTTAATTAAATTGAGTACTTACTTCTAATTAATTAAAAAAAGTTATCTAATTAAATGAGAACCCATTCATAATTAATTAAATGAAGTTATTTAATTAAATAATAAAAGTGTCTCTGATTAATTGAAGATTATTTAGTTAAATAGAAAAAAGTAATTAAGAGAGAATATCTCATTTTATTAAATTAAATATCACAAAAAAATCTTTCTTCAGTTCAAAAAGGGAGATTTTCAGTTCACTTTTGATCAAAAATGAGTTAAATCAGTTAACTCCTTTTTCTACTCAAATTCAATCAGTTAACTCCTTATTTTACTCAAATTAAATATGTTAACTCCTTTTAATTTGAAAATCTCTCTTTATGACTAAACTTCACCTGTAATCCTGACTGTTGATTGAAATCGATCTCAACCATTGATGAATTTCAAAAAAGTCTATTCAAGAAACCCTCATCTCTTCATTTTGTAAGGTTGAATGAGAATTTGCATCGAATTGTTGTTAGAATTCATACTCACATTTGCTCATATTCACATACGCAAATATCAAGTTTTACCAAAAGTTGACCAAATTTAACCACAGTTGACTAGTTTTGAAAAGAATTTTGAAATAATTAAACGAAATTATTTAATTAAATAGAGTACTTACTTCTAATTAACTAAAGAAAGTTATTTAATTAAATGAGAAGCCATTCCTAATTAATTAAATGAAGTTATTTTATAAAATAAGAAAAGTGTCTCTAATTAATTAAAGATTATTTAATTAAAAAGAAAAAGTAATTATGAGAGCATATCTCATTTTATTAAATTAAATATGTCAACAAAATCTCTCTTCAATTCAAAAAAGGAAATTTCTAGTTCACTATTGATAAAAAATGAGTTAAATCAATTAACTCCTTTTTTTACTCAAATTGAATCAGTTAACTCCTTATTTTACTCAAATTAAATCTGTTGACTCCCTTTAATTTGGAAATCTACCTTTATTACTGAACTTCACTTTTAATCTTGACCGTTGATTGAAATCGATCTAATTCGTTGATGAATTCTAAGAAAGTCTATTTAGAAAACCCTCATCTCTTCAATTTGAAAGGTTGAATGAGAATTTGCATCGAATTGTTGCTGGAATTCATACTCACATTTGCTCATATTCACATACGCAAAGATCAAGTTTGACCAAAAGTTGACCAGATTTAACAACGATTGACTTGAGTTGACTACTTTCGAAAAGAATTTTTAAATAATTAAATGAAATTATTTAATGAAATGGAGTACTTACTTCTAATTAATTAAACAAAGTTATTTAATTGAATGAGAAGTCATTCCTAATTAATTAAATGAAGTTATTTAATTAAATAAGAAAAGTGTCTCTAATTAGTTAAAGATTATTTAATTAAATTGAAAAAGTAATTATGAGAGCATATCTCATTTTATTAAATTAAATATCTCAACATAATCTATCTTCAGTTCAAAAAGGGAAATTTTCAATTCACTATTGATTAAAAATGAGTTAAATTAGTCAACTCCTTTTTCTACTCAAATTGAATTAGTTAACACCTTATTTTACTCAAATTAAATCTGTTAACTCCCTTTAATTTGGAAATCTCCCTTTATGACTGAACTTCACCTTTAATCCTGACCATTGATTGAAATCGATCTCAACCGTTGATGAATTCTAGGAAAGTCTATTTAATAGACGCTCATCTCTTCATTTTGAAAGGTTGAATGAGAATTTGCATTGAATTGTTGCTGAAATTCATTCTCACATTTGCTCATATTCACATACGCAAATATCAAGTTTGACCAAAAGTTGACCAGATTTAATCACGGTTGACTTGAGTTGACTAGTTTCAAAAAAAAATTGAAATAATTAAACGAAATTATTTAATTAAATGGAGTACTTACTTCTAATTAATTAAACAAAGTTATTTAATTAAACGAGAAACCATTCCTAATTAATTAAATGTAATTATTTAATTAAATAAGAAAATTGTCTTTAATTAATTAAAGATTGTTTAATTAAATAGAAAAAGTAATTATGGGAGCATATCTCATTTTATTAAATTAAATATCTCAACAAAATCTCTCTTCAGTTCAAAAAGGGAAATTTCCAGTTCACTATTGATAAAAAATGAGTTAAGTCAGTTAACTCCTTTTTCTACTCAAATTGAATTAGTTAACTCCTTATTTTACTCAAATTAAATCTGTTAACTCACTTTAATTTGAAAATCTCCTTTTATGACTGAACTTCACCTTTAATCCTGACCGTTGATTGAAATCAATCTCAACTATTGATGAATTTCAGGAAAGTCTATTTAAGAGACCCTCATCTCTTCATTTTGAAAGGCTGAAGGAGAATTTGCATCGAATTGTTGCTGAAATTCATATACACATTTGCTCATATTCACATACGCAAAGATCAAGTTTGACCAAAAGTTGACCAGATTTAACTATGGTTGACTTGAGTTGACTAGTATCAAAAAAAAAATTGAAATAATTAAACGAAATTATTGAATTAAATGGATTACTTACTTCTAATTAATTAAACAAAGTTATTTAATTAAATGAGAAGCCATTCTGAATTAATTAAATGTAATTATTTAATTAATTAAGAAATGTGTATCTAATTAATTAAAGATTATTTAATTAAATAGAAAAAGTAATTATGAGAGCATATCTCATTTTATTAAATTAAATATCTCAAAAAAATCTCTCTTCAGTTCAAAAAGGGATATTTCCAGTTCACTATTGATAAAAAATGAGTTAAATTAGTTAACTCCTTTTTCTACTCAAATTGAATCAATTAACTCCTTATTTTAGTCAAATTAAATCTGTTAACTTCCTTTAATTTGAAAATCTCCCTTTATGACTGAACTTCACCTTTAATCCTGGCCGTTGATTGAAATCGATCTCAACAGTTAGTGAATTACAAGAAAGTCTATTTAAGAGACCCTCATCTCTTCATTTTGAAAAGTTGTATGAGAATTTGCATCGAATTGTTGCTGGAATTCATACTTACATTTGCTCATATTCACATATGCAAAGATCATGTTTGACCAAAAGTTGACCAAATTTAACCAAGGTTGACTTGAGTTGACTAGTTTCAAAAAAAAATTTAAAATTATTTAATGAAATTATTTAATTAAATGGAGGACTTACTTCTAGTTAATTAAACAAAGTTATTTAATTAAATGAGAAGCCATTCCTAATTAATTAAATGAAGTTATTTAATTAAATAAGAAAAGTGTCTCTAATTAATTAAATATTATTTAATTAAATAGAAAAAGTAATTATTAGAGCATATCTCATTTTATTAAATTAAATATCTCAATAAAATCCCTCTTTAGTTGAAAAAGAGAAATTTTCAGTTCACTATTGATCAAAAATGAGTTAAATGAGTTAACTCCTTTTTCTACTCAAATTGAATCAGTTAACTGCTTATTTTACTCAAATTAAATCTGTTAACTCCCTTTAATTTGGAAATCTCCCTTTATGACTAAACTTCACCTTTAATTCTGATCGTTGATTGAAATCGATCTCAACCATTGATGAATTCCAGGAAAGTCTATTTAAGAGACCCTCATCTCTTCATTTTGAAAGGTGGAATGAAAATTTTCATCGAATTGTTGCTAGAATTCATACTCACATTTGGTCATATTCACATACGCAAAGATCAAGTTTGACCAAAAGTTAACCAAATTTAACCATAGTTGAATTGAGTTGACAAGTTTTGAAATTTTTTTTGAAATAATTAAAGAAAATTTATTAATTAAATGGGGTACTTACTTATTTATTAATTAAACAAAGTTATTTAATTAAATGAGAAGCCATTCCTAATTAATTAAATGAAGTTATTTAATTAAATAAGAAAAGTGTCTCTAATTAATTAAGTATTATTTAATTAAATAGAAAAAGTAATTATGAGAGCATATCTAATTTTATTAAATTAAATATCTGTCATGCCCAAAAATGCCAACAAGTTATGATTTAATATTTAAAAGTCATAATAGGATTAAATGTAGTAAACAAGTTTTCAAATAAATTTACTTAACTTCCTCATGCACATGTATAACTATAAAATTTAAACTCAACTCAAATGCAAATTTTCTTAACATATTTTAAACTTAAAATTGCACGGCTAAGTATATATCAATATGTTATCTAATTAATCTAATTTAAATGAATGTGATTACCAATCATTAAAATGTGCAGTAAGGTAACACCATCACATCTGATTTTATTTTTTTCTTAAATTACATATGCAAAACTTAAAACAAGCTATAAGACTCAATGCAAGCATATAATTCGAACACCATTTTATTGGCAAACCTAATTCAAAGACTCAGCCGAGAAAGAACCAGGAAGAAAATCCGGCTTCGTTGCCATTTACAACAAAGTTTAAAATACAAAATACATAGGATATCAATCCCAATTACAACAATTTAATTTAATTTTCTTCATGACCCTCATCAAGGGATTCAAAACGAATTCTACAACACATTCAAGAACCATGGAGGGAACAGAATCTGATCGGGTGACAACCAAGCATAACCAAGAGACAATCAAACATGCTTATTCATACATGGTTTACACAATAGGATTCACAATGAATGAAAACTAGGGAAAGATGGATTTTTCAAATAGGAGAAGTCAAGCATAACACCAAAATAGATGCCCAAACAGGGCTATAAATCAAGAACTTTCGTTCTTCCATTTTAACATGCCATACTCATACGAGATTTGTGCTAACAGGTAGGGGGCCATAACACCCTACGCTTTCTCTCTCTTCTCATGTTGAGAAGAGACTCTACACTGTTGGAGTCCAACTAAAATGCCCTTTTCTGAAATTGGCCACTTCTGCCCTCTCCAAGGGTGAGTAATGCCAAAACACCCATGCAAGAACATCTCAAAATTTAACAAAAAACAAGAAAAGAAAACATCCAAAATAACAGTTTTTAAAGCTTCCCAACATACCCACAAACACAAAAATATTCAAACAACAACAAGATAGCATAAGCATGAAACAAACATGAAAATTTGAACAAGGGAGATGAGAATTCCTACCTTCACAAAGTGGTAATGGCAATGAACAAGTTTGAGTAGAGCTTTCCCCTTCCTTGCTCCAATCTTCCAAGACTCCTCTCTAAATGTAGAGATTGGGTAACAACCTCAACTAGTCCAAGAAGGCCTCTAAATAAGCCTCAAACTCAACCACCAAAAGGATCAATAACTTCTTCCACCCACTTATAATTCTAGAAACTCCTAACTCAACCCATGCTATGGTTAAACACTAAGTGGAGGTGGGGTAGTGAAACTCATGGTAGCCATAGTCAATTTTCACACAAAAGAAAAAAGAGACTTTTTGAGTGGCCTCAAAAGTCAAAAAAAGGGGCTTAGGGGTTGGAAAAGACCCCTAATCCATACCAATACCCCTTGGGTATAAATATTTCATGTTTTAAAGCCTTAAGAATAGGTTTAGTGCCAAACAAAGGCTAGAAAAATAATTAGCACCAACTAACAACACTAAAATGAAAATTAAGCACTAATCTGGATTAAAGATGACTAAACTCAATTAAGAACCCAATTAGAAAACTGACACTAACTTAAATCGACTTAGGTCCATGGGTTACACAGCTAACCCTAACCAGCATGCTAAAGAGCACAAACAATTTACGAGTGTCAAGCGACACTAAAAGAACATAGTTACAAACACTAACATCTACTGAACACAGAGAGCTACATACATACATATCACAATACAATACTTGAATTACAAACAACAAAGTTTCAAAAATTAGCACATAGGAATCAGTTATGTTCCTTCGTAGGGTTTTTCGGCTAAATATCTGCACACTCATTGCACACATCAATAGTCTCGTAAAATCACATGTACGTATATGTATACGTATCAAAAATCCACATAAATTGAAACATACATCAATAAGGGTTTCTTTCATCCTACTTATATCCTTAATCATCAAGATTCCAAAAATCAATGTGTTAATCCTAAATTTTACTTAATTCATCAACATATATATAAATAAAACCTTAAATGACGAATATCAAATATTTAAAAGTAACATCACACACCATGAAAAAAAATCAATATGTTCAAGCATCAGATAATGTCTCGATATCACGATTTGTGAGTATCAAAATAATAGTAATGTATCACTATGCTACGATGGATCGGGGCAAACTCAGAACATAACGCTTCAATTACTTAACTATTTAATTCATTTCTACTCACATTTAATCATCAGTGATTAACTAATCAACATGACATATAACTTATTCATTAATTCAGATTAAATACAAGAATAATCCTCGAGGTAACAAAATCAATAAAATCATCATTAAGTGAAACACGTTGTATTATTATTAGTGCAAATTTAATGTTTAAATAGTCAAGACAACATAGTTGTTCTCTAATCTTTAAGTATTAAAGCATGGACGTATTTGTTGTTCTCAATTTTTATTAGGACATCTAAAAAAAAAGAACTTACAACAGTACTCCATATCCATTCAAATCTCCTACAACAAATTTGATAAAGAAATTCATATTTAATAAGTACATGTGAGGAGGGACCTTACAATATCTCAACAAAATCTCTCTTTAGTTTGACCAAGAAATTCATATTCACATACGCAAAGATCAAGTCTGACCAAAAGTTGATCAGATTTAACCATGGTTGACTTGAGTTGACTAGTTTCGAAAAGAATTTTGAAATAATTAAACGAAATTATTTAATTAAATGGAGTACTTACTTCTAATTAATTAAACAAATTTATTTAATTAAATGAGAATCCATTCCTAATTAGTTAAATGAAGTTATTTAATTAAATAAGAAAAGTGTCTCTAATTAATTAAAAATTACTTAATTAAATAGAAAAAGAAATTATGAGAGCATATCTCATTTTATTAAATTAAATATCTCAACAAAATCTCTCTTCAGTTCAAAAAGGGAAATTTCAATTTCACTATCGATCAAAAATCAGTTAAATCAGTTAACTCTTTTTTCTACTCAAATTGAATCAGTTAACTCCTTATTTGACTCAAATTAAATCTATTAACTTCCTTTAATTTGGAAATCTCTCTTTATGACTGAACTTCACCTTTAATCCTAACCGTTGATTGAAATCGATCTCAACCGTTGATGAATTCCAGAAAAGTCTATTTAAGAGACCCTCATCTCTTCATTTTGAAAGCTTGAATGAGAATTTGCATCGAATTGTTGCTAGAATTCATACTCACATTTGCTCATATTCACGTACGCAAAGATTAAGTTTGACCAAAAGTTGACCAGATTTAACTACGGTTGACTTGAGTTGACTAGTTTCGAAAAAAAATTTGAACTAATTAAACAAAATTATTTAATTAAATCGAGTACTTACTTCTAATTAGTTAAAAAAAGTTATTTGATTAAATGAGAAGCCATTCCTAATTATTTAAATGAAGTTATTTAATTAAATAAGAAAAGTGTCTATAATTAATTAAAGATTATTTAATTTAATAGAAAAAGTAATTATGAGAGCATATCTCATTTTATTCAATTAAATATCTCAACAAAATCTCTCTTTAGTTCAACAAGGGAAATTTTCAGTTCACTATTTTTTCAAAAATTAGTTAAATCAATTAACTCCTTTTTTTACTCAAATTGAATCAGTTAACTACTTGTTTTACTCAAAATGAATCTGTTAACTCGCTTTAATTTGGAAATCTCCCTTTATGACTGAACTTCACCTTTAATCCTAACCATTGATTGAAATCGATCTCAACCATGGATGAATTCTAGGAAAGTCTATTTAAGAGACCCTCATCTCTTCATTTTGAAAGGTTGAATGAGAATTTGCATCGAATTATTGCTGAAATTCATACTCACATTTGCTCATATTCACATACGCAAAGATCAAGTTTGACCAAAACTTGACCAGATTTAACCACGGTTGACTTGAGTTGACTAGTTTCGAAAAAAAATTTGTAATAATTAAACAAAATTATTTAATTAAATGGCGTACTTACTTCTAATTAATTAAATAAAGTTATTTAATTAAATGAGAAGCCATTCGTAATTAATTAAATGAAGTTATTTAATTAAATAACAAAAGTGTCTGTAATTAATTAAAGATTACTTAATTAAATAGAAAAAGTAATTATTTGAGCATATCTCATTTTATTAAATTAAATATCACATTTGCTTATATTGACACATGCAAAGATCAAGTTTGACGTAAAGTTATTTAATTAAATTATTTAATTAAATAGAGTACTTACTTTTAATTAATTAAACAAAGTTATTTAATTAAATGAGTAGCCATTCTAAATTAATTAAATGAAGTTATTTAATTAAATAAGAAAATTGTTTCTAATTAATTAAAGATTAATTAATTAAATAGAAAAAGTAATTATGAGAGCATATCTCATTTTATTAATCTAAATATCTCAACAAAATCTTCCTTCAGTTGAAAAAGGGAAATTTTTACTTCACTATTGATCAAAAATGAGTTAAATCAGTTAACTCCTTTTTTTACTCAAATTGAATCAGTTAACTCCTTATTTTACTCAAATTAAATCTGTTAACTCCCTTTAATTTGGAAATCTCCCTTTATGACTGAACTTCACCTTTATTCTTGACCGTTGATTGAAATCGATCTCAACCGTTGATGAATTCCAAAAAAGTCTATTTAAGAGACCCTCATCTCTTCATTTTGAAAGGTTTAATGAGAATTTGCATCGAATTGTTGCTAGAATTCATACTCACATTTGCTTATATTCACATACGCAAAGATCAAGTTTGACCAAAAGTTTACCAGATTTAACCACGTTTGATTTGAGTTGACTAGTTTTGAAAAGAATTTTGAAATAATTTAACGAAATTATTTAATTAAATGGAGTACTTACTTCTATTTAATTAAATAAAGTTATTTAATTAACTAAGAAGCCATTCCTAATTAATTAAATGAAGTTATTTAATTAAATAAGCAAAGTGTCTCTAATTAATTAAAGATTATTTAATTAAATAGAAAAATTAATTATGAGAGCATATCTCATTTTATTAAATTAAATATCTAAGCAAAATATCTCTTCAGTTCAAAAAGGGAAATTTTCAGTTCACTATTGATAAAAAATGAGTTCAATCAGTTAACTCTTTTTTCTACTCAAATTGAATTAGTTAACTCTTTATTTTACTCAAATTAAATCTATTTACTCCTTTTAATTTGAAAATCTCCCTTTATGACTGAACTTCACCTTTAATTCTGACCGCTCATTGAAATCGATCTTAACCATTAATGAATTCCAGGAAAGTGTATTCAAGAGACCCTCATCTCTTCATTTTGAAAGGTTGAATGAGAATTTGCATCGAATTGTTTCTGGAATTCATACTCACATTTACTCATATTCACATATGCGAAGATCAAGTTTGACCAAAAGTTTACCAGATTTAACCACGTTTGACTTGAGTTGACTAGTTTCAAAAAAAAATTTGAAATAATTAAACAAAATTATTTAATTAAATGGAGTACTTACTTCTAATTAATTGAACAAAGTTATTTAATTAAATGAGAAGCCATTCCTAATTAATTAAATGAAGTTGTTTAATTAAACAAGAAAAGTGTCTCTACTTAATTAAATATTACTTAATTAAACAGAAAAAGTAATTATGAGAGCATATCTCATTTTATTAAATTAAATATCTCAACAAAATTTTTCATTAGTTCCAAAAAGGAAATTTTCAGTTCACTATTGATAAAAAATGAGTTAATTTAGTTAACTCCTTTTTCTACTCAAATTGAATCAGTTAACTCCTTATTTTACTCAAATTAAATCTATTAACTCCTTTTAATTTGGAAATCTCTCTTTATGACTTAACTTCACCTTTGATCCTGACAGTTGATTGAAATCGATCTCAACCATTAATGAATTCCAGGAAAGTCTATTTAAGAGACCCTCATCTCTTCATTTTGAAAGGTTGAATGAGAATTTGCATCGAATTGTTGCTGAAATTCATACTCACGTTTGATCATATTGACATACGCAAAGATCAAGTTTTACCAAAAGTTGACCAGATTTGACCACGGTTGACTAGTTTCGAATAGAATTTTGAAATAATTAAATGAAATTATTTAATTAAATAGAGTTCTTATTTCTAATTAATTAAACAAAGTTATGTAATTAAATGAGAAGCCATTCCTAATTAATTAAATAAGATAAGTATCTCTAATTAATTAAAGATTATTTAATTAAATAAAAAAAGTAATTATGAGAGCATATCTCATTTTATTAAATTAAATATCTCAACAAAATCTCTCTTCAGTTCGAAAAGGGAAATTTTCAGTTTACTATTGATCAGAAATGAGTTAAATCAATTAACTCATTTTTCTACTCTAATTGAATCAGTTAACTCCTTATTTTACTCAAATTAAATCTGTTTACTCCCTTTAATTTGTAATGCCTTGCCAAGGGATGTAAAGAATTAACCTAAAATTTCACTAAGTTTGCCAAATAATTTTTTTTAAAAAAAATATGAAAGATAAACCACTCACAACACTTGCGGAAGCTATAGTAACATCCAACTGAAAGTAAATATAACATAATAGATTACATTCTTTAAAGATCCCTTAACGTTGAATCACATCTAAATTAACTATTCATCTAACATCCCATTGTTATGAAATAACAATGATACATCCAATGTTGATAAATTATATTTTCAATTGCTCAATTATCCACTGTACATATCACAGGGTATGAAAAGCTTAAAGGACATACATCTGTGTAAATAAATAACATCATCATCCAATACTAATCTATGATGCAATTAAAGTAAATGAAACCACATATCATACATGATACATCATCATCATAAAGATATAAACATTCATCATAAGAGATAACCATAAATCACAAACATTAATAATTAAGTGCACGGTTCCTCCCAATCGTAAATAGCATTATTAGACCATCGTGGATCTTAGCCATCCCTCTGTGCGTAACATTCTAAAGCACCGAAGAGATCATCGATATTATTATAGTAGGAATGTCACTCTTAAAACATCCTACTAACATGCAAAGTAAAGCATAAGATAACATCATCTAACATATGTAAATCATCAATATAAGAAACATACCAGTAAATACATCCATCATAAGGTATATCATCTATCATAATGATGAAGATAAATACCAACCGAGAATACTCCAGCCACGGTGTCTCAGACAGATCTCAAATGATAAGAGTGGAAAATACACTACCACCTGACCGCGTGGTACCTAAGTGGTCCACTCCCACCGTGCTGAGGAGATAATCTCAAGTCCTAAACAAGCTATCAAAACCATATAGCATAAATCTCTATAAGTCCAGGAATCCTAAAAGTATACTAACTCAAAGATTCCAACACACACAAAATTGACATCTAATTCTTAGAGGCACACAATGACATGTAAAAAACCTATTCTGCAAGCGAAAAAGTGTTATCGCATTTATCACGTACAAGTTATCCTGGCAGTTAGCTAAACTCCACGGGTCCATACTGATCTCATGTGGCCACTAGTATCCTCTCATATTGATGAGACATACTACAGAATGCATGGTCACAACCATGCATTCTCACTACTCCCATCCTAGCCTGTACAAGCGCTCAAGGCATGGGTGATAACATCAAAACAATTATCTTTTTAGGTTCATTTAATCCCCATTTAGTGTGTAAATGTTATCACTTATTAACCAAACTTACAATGAGTTACCCTTGCAGCCACTTAGGGCCCCAGCCTCCATTGCAAGTCACTTCCCGACACTACAAGTAGATTACCTACTCTAAGCTCATGGAATCATAAAATCACCACAGTCTTGTACAAGCGACTGTAAAGAAAATTCAAAAGATAATTTATAAAAAAAAAAAAAATCAAATATCCATGATAAAAGCGTCAAATATCCATAATAAGAATCATCAAATCACCGAGATAAGAATCATCAAATTTTCATAAGCATCTGAAAAAGTATCCATAGAAAATCATGACCACAACAGTTCTCTATTGGCAACTGAAGGCATCACTGATAATTATAAGTATCCATTGGTTCTCAATAACCAAAATATATCTCAAAATAAATCACAATATCTATTGGTTCTCAACAAGCAACCAAGAATATCTCAAAATCATACTGATCGAAGACTCCAAAATGGTTGAGTCAAAACATGTCACAACATGACATCATAAAGAAATAAATCCACATCTCAGTCCCATCATGGTGACTAGAAAATAAACCAAGGATAACTGGTCGATGACTCAAAAATGATTATCTCAAGTGTCTCAAATACATAAGAATCTCAACTATAACAATCAGTAAATACAAACATTTCATAGAGCATATAACCACATTACCATGGTTGGACTTATAAAGATCGAGACCAAATAAAATCAACATGCCAACACATCTCATAACTCCCGAGCCTCTGGTAACAACCTAAGACTGGTCAACACTAGTCAACCCAAAATTCAAAACAAGAAACATATAGAATACACGATGGAAACACATGTTTTGGTTTACTAAATTCACATAGTTGAATAATGTGTGGGTGTTTCTAGATTTCTATTTGCAAGTATACTTCGAAAGTATAAGTTTCATCATTTGACCTACAAGTTAACCCACTTTTTCTCCGATAGCATTATTCCTTCCAATATTAAAAATTACATTCTAAGAATAACTTAAGGATAAATATTCACTAAACTGATCATCATTGACCTTTAATTAAATTGTCCTCTATATTTAATCATGATCCATATTCTAATTGATTAACCTTTCAACTTTTCTAGGATCATTATTTGTTATATTATAAGATGACCAATTATCAATCTTCGAATAAGAAGATTATAACTTTAATAAAATGATCAATTAAATCAATCAATTAACATAGGTACACAATCCATGACTCTTTAACATTCTAATGGTTCTCAAGTAAAACTTATTTAAATACTACTAAAGTTTGAGCCTTTTAATTTAATCATTATAACAATTAAATCATCATTAATAACCATTAAAATATCTAAGTCATTAGAATAAAACTTATCAATTTCGATGTAATTACTTTGAAACTTTGCTAAAAGAATCATATCAATTAAAAACTTTATTATATAACTTAATTATTAATTAAATCTAATTAACTCTCATTAATTGATTTAATTAATAATTGTATAACCATAGCAACGTTCTAATTAATATCAGTTGACTAATAACTAACTAAAATTTTGTAAGTTAAAAGTCAAGTATAATCTAGTACACAAATATTCATATTCATAGTTCAATAATAATAACTTGTTAATATTTAATAACAAGCTATATTGGGAATTTTATTAATAAATCTATAATGACTACATTCGTCACTCTGCAACAATGTTTTCATTTATATTTTAATAATAACAAGTTATAATAAATCTCCAATACCAAGTATTATTATCTCAAATAAGTTTCTCTTATGTACTTTGATTCAGTTAATTGATACTCTTCGAAATTATTAACCAATTGAATTTGATTAATATCTTTTACAGTACTTCAATCATTAACTAATTTCCTCTAGATTAACTCTGATCGTATTAATTGATAACTATTTATACTATTTATACTATTATTTATTAATAGTTTGTTAGACCAAACAAACATTAATAAATAATAAACTCATCAAAACTATTATTAATCGATCTAAAGAACTTTACATAAGCTTCATTAGCTAACTCTTAATACCATAAAGGTATATCAATAATTTAGTTAATAATATATAATGTATTAATAATACCATAGTAATTCAAATTATAACAATGTTATAATAGTGACTCCATGTCAATTAAATCTTAATCCATTATTATTAAAGTCTCCTCATTTAAAAACGTAATATAAAATTACCATTTCTAAATTATTTAAAATATATATTAAATAGTATTTAATATATATTATAAAAGATCCACTATATAAACTATATTAAAATCTCTTTTCTTTTAATTTTTTTCTAATTTAAAAATTTATTTACTTAAATTGACTAATAATTAATTACACTTCTTTTACTATTAACTAATCTTAATTAAATTAAATTTAATTAGATTAGATAATAAACCATATAAAACTAATGCATATTAATAAGATTCTAATAAGGGAAGATTGCAATAATATATTCAATTCATTCCATGCTTTGATATATTATTTTTATGAAGTTTAAGCATAAAGAACTCTTGGTTATGGAAAATGGAGAAATATCTGTCATTGAATAAAATAGTCCTAGTACGAGGGTCATATCTCCCTAATGAACCATTGGATCAGGTTGAAATTGAAATATGTTGGAGAACGCCAAGTTGCGCAACTTCTAACCGGAGCGATCGAATAAATTAGATCACGATAAAAAGTTATGAATGACTAAGTTTGGGTCTATCCAAGGGGCAGCTACAGAGCAGTTTGTGATTAATTAAAAAATTTTCCTCAAAGGTAATCGTTCTTTAAATTTACCCATTCATCCATCTAATAGGTTTGTCTTTACGCATCTGAAAATATAATTTGATAGAAAGATTACATCTAACCATTCAAATTTTCAACTTAGAATTTTTATTTTAATTACAAATCTTGTCTATCTAATTTCACAATATAAATGCGAACCCAAACTCGATTCATATATAATTTCTTTCTTAAATTGAAGCTAGGATTTTTCTATTGTTTTTTTCTCAACCAAATAAAATATTTAGATTCCAATTTCAAATTGTAGATTCAATCACAGAGAGTATTCAGACACATATAACAAACACGATGAAGATAGGAAAAGAAATAGTGCAAAGAGAGTATGCGAATATCACGAGTGCACCTGAACACTGATGCTAATCCATTATGCCTCAGAAGTCCATAGAAAATCCCTTCCTTCTCCATCATTTACAATTCCACCAAGATCCAAGCCAATCGAATCATCCAAGTGACTAGAAGTGCTAGAAGAAGAATAGAAGCATGTAAAAAATATATGAGCATATAAACTTCTCCAATGCATGTAAGCTTTAAAGATTCTATTTTAGCTTGAAGCTTGTAGCTTGTCCAAACACACTAGGAGAGCCTCTATTTAAAGGCCTCTAAGATGCATCTAGAGTGTCTCTAGAAACAACTAGAAGATAAGTATGACAACCAAGCATGGGTCTTCTCCAACCTTCTAGATAAGTCTTAAGGTTGTAGACACCATGTGCTCAAATAAAATGCTAACTTCTAAGTGTAGACAACTAGTGCATTTTTGGAGTGCAAACTCCTGTGTTGTCTACATGACAACTCTCAAGAATTTGCCAATTCTTATGTGAAAAAATATTAATATAATATTCAATTTACTCTTTCTAATTTAATTTATTTATTTATTAAATCTCATGCACTAACTTTGATAATTCCACTTTTCAATCTTAATATATTTATATTTTAATCACATGAAATCTAGAATCTTTCAATAATTTAAAATATATTTTTCACTTTTAAATTTTATTTTCAAAACTTAATTGCTAAAATATTTATTAGCTTTAATAATAATATTATTTAGTCATTTATTTAGAAATAAGCTCCAAATATATTATTAAAATAAATATTGTCACATTCCAAATTTAAACTTTTAACTTTTATTTTCAAATTTAATTATTTTATTTAATTAATTTCTTAATTAATTAAATAAAATAAATATTAAAATATCATATTAATTTTCTATTTAATTAAACCATTAATTAAATTTTTTAATTAGGCTTAATTAATAGAAAATACATCAAAGACTCACAAGGTAAAAATATGAAAACCTATCATAGTCAAAATACATACAAAATCAAACCAAGGGTTAATATCACGAATTACGTCATCAGACGCATTCGAAGGGTACTCAACTCGGATACTTGTCCTAATTTTCCAATTAGGGCAAATGGCTTAAAGGGTTGAGATTTGGACTTGAGAATTTATCTCCCCTCTCTTATCATTGAGATAATGTGATAGGGTATGCTCATCTTGACAATTCAGGGATGTCGATACTTGGTACCTGCAACCTACATAAAAATCATGCATGTACAAGCACAACATATACTAAGCTAAACAAGCAATGGTAGGAAGTGGTGCATCTTGTAAATTCTGGCTAGCAGGTGACTACAACTCCCTTCCTTAACCACATCAGACACGCCATACAAAAGCAAACACGCAAAGAAAACACGCACACCATACACATGCAAGTATAAGGTAAGTATCCATAAAAAAAAAATGATAATAAATCATCTTACTAATCATCATTCATAATTGAAAGAAATGTAATAATCATCATCAATAATTGCGAACACTAAAAATAATCATCATACATACATGAAATGTAGAGTTTAAGTAATCTCATCATATAATAAACTGAATCTATAGCACAATATCTAATAATTTCAAAAGAGTGTTGCTAACCAACAACATAAAACTAACTCTAACAAAATGCGAACTAGAGGCAAGCACTACATAATTTGAAAATCTCCTTTTATGACTGAACTACACCTTTAATCCTGACCATTGATTGAAATCGATCTCAACCGTTGATGAATTCAAGGAAAGTCTATTTAAGAGACCCTCATCTCTTCATTTTGAAAAGTTGAATGAGAATTTGCATCGAATTGTTGCTAGAATTCATACTCACATTTGCTCATATTCACATACGCAAAGATCAAGTTTAACCAAAAGTTGACCAGATTTAACCACGGTTGACTTGAGTTGACTAGTTTCGACAAATTTTTTGAAATAATTAGATAAAATTATTTAATTAAATGGAGTACTTACTTCTAATTAATTAAACAAAGTTATTTAATTAAATGAGAAGCCATTCCTAATTAATTAAATGAAGTTATTTAATTAAATAAGAAAAAAGTCTCTAATTAATTAAAGATTATTTAATTAAATAGAAAAAATAATTACGAGAGCATATTTCATTTTATTAAATTAAATATCTCAATAAAATCTCTCTTCAGTTCAAAAAGAGAAATTTTCAGTTCATTATTGATAAAAAATGAGTTAAATCAGTTAACTACTTTTTCTACTCAAATAGAATCAGTTAACTCCTTATTTTACTCAAATTAAATCTGTTAACTCCCTTTAATTTGGAAATCTCGCTTTATGACTGAACTTCACCTTTAATCCTGACCGTTAATTGAAATCGATCTCAACCGTTGATGAATTCTAGGAAAGTCTATTTAAGAGACCCTCATCTCTTCATTTTGAAAAGTTGAATGAGAATTTGCATCGAATTGTTGTTGGAATTCATACTCACATTTGCTCATATTCACATACGCAAAGATCAAGTTTGACAAAAAGTTGACCAAATTTAACCACAGTTGACTAGTTTCGAAAAGAACTTTGAAATAATTAAATGAAATTATTTAATTAAATGCAATACTTACTTCTAATTAATTAAAAAAAGTTAGTTAATTAAAACAGAAGCCATTCCTAATTAATTAAATGAAGTTATTTAATTAAATAAGAAAAGTGTCTCTAATTAATTAAATATTATTTAATTAAATAGAAAAAATAATTACGAGAGCATATCTCATTTTATTAAATTAAATATCTCAACAAAATCTCTCTTCAGTTCAAAAAGGGAAATTTCCAGTTCACTATTGATAAAAAATGAGTTAAATCAGTTGACTCCTTTTTCTTCTCAAATTGAATTTGTTAACTCCTTATTTGACTCAAATTAAATCTGTTAACTCCCTTTAATTTGAAAATCAACCTTTATGACTGAACTTCACCTTTAATCCTGACCGTTGATTGAAATCGATCTCAACTATTGATGAATTCCAAGAAAGTCTATTTAAGAGACCCTCATCTCTTCATTTTGAAAGCTTGAATTAGAATTTGCATCGAATTGGTGCTGGAATTCATACTCAGATTTGCTCATATTCACATATGCAAATATCAAGTTTGACCAAAAGTTGACCAGATTTAAATATGGTTCACTTGAGTTGACTAGTTTCGAAATTTTTTTTGAAATAATTAAACAAAATTATTTAATTAAATGGAGTACTTATTTCTAATTAATTAAAAAAAGTTATTTAATTAAATGAGAAGCCATACCTGGCTAATTAAATGAAGTTATTTAATTAAATAAGAAAATTGTCTCTAATTAATTAAAGATTATTTAATTAAATAGAAAAAGTAATTATGAGAGCATATCTCATTTTATTAAATTAAATATCTCAACAAAATCTCTCTTCAATTCAAAAAAAAAAAATTCAGTTCACTATTGATAAAAAATGAGTTAAATGAGTTAACTCCTTTTTCTACTCAAATTGAATCAATTAACTCATTATTTTACTCAAATTAAATCTGTTAACTACCTTTAATTTGGAAATCTTCCTTTATGATCGAACTTCACCTTTAATCCTAACCGTTGATTGAAATCGATCTCAACCGTTGATGAATTCTAGAAAAGTCTATTTAAGAGACCCTCATTTCTTCATTTTAAAAGGTTGAATGACAATTTGCATCAAATTGTTGCTAGAATTCATACTCACATTTGCTCATATTCACATACACAAAGATCAAGTTTGACCAAAAGTTGACTAGATTTAACCATAGTTTACTTGATTTGACTAGTTCAAATTCTTTTTTGAAATAATTAAACGAAATTATTTAATTAAATGGAATACTTACTTCTAATTAATTAAACAAAGTTATTTAATTAAATGTGAAGCCATTCCTAACTAATTAAATGAAGTTATTTAATTAAATAAGAAAAGTGTCTCTAATTAATTAAAGATTATTTAATTAAATAGAAAAAGTAATTATGAGAGCATATCTTATTTTATTAAATTAAATATCTCAACAAAATCTCTCTTCAGTTCAAAAAGGGAAATTTCCAATTCATTATTGATCAAAAATGAGTTAAATGAGTTAACTCCTTTTTCTACTCAAATTGAATCAGTTAACTCCTTATTTTACTCAAATTAAATCTGTTACCTCCCTTTAATTTGAAAATCTCCCTTTGTGACTGAACTTCACCTATAATCCTGACCGTTGATTGAAATTGATCTCAACCATTGATGAATTCCAGAAAGTCTATTTAAGAGACCCTCACCTCTTCATTTTCAGAGGTTGAATGAGAATTTGCATCGAAGTGTTGCTGGAATTCATACTCACATTTGCTAATATTCACATACACAAAGATCAAGTTTGACCATAAGTTGACCAGATTTAACCACGGTTGATTTGAGTTGACTAGTTTCGAATTTTTTTTTGAAATAATTAAACGAAATTATTTAATTAAATGGAGTACTTACTTCTAATTAATTAAACAAAGTCATTTAATTAAATGAGAAGCCGTTCATAATGAATTAAATGAAGTTATTTAATAAGATAAGAAAAGTGTCTCTAATTAATTAAAGATTATTTAATTAAATAGAAAAAGTAATTATGAGAGCATATCTCATTTTATTAAATTAAATATCTCAACAAAATCTTTTTTCTGTTCAAAAAGGGAAATTTCTAGTTCACTATTGATAAAAAATGAATTAAATTAGTTAACTCCTTTTTCTACTCAAATTGAAGCAGTTAACTCCTTATTTTACTCAAATCAAATCTGTTAACTTCCTTTAATTTGGAAATCTCCCTTTATGACTGAACCTCACCTTTAATCCCGACCGTTGATTGAAATCGATCTCAACCATTGATGAATTCTAAGAAAGTCTATTTAAGAGACCCTCATCTCTTCGTTTTCAAATGTTGAATGAGAATTTGCATCGAATTGTTGCTGGAATTCATACTCACATTTGCTCATATTCACATACGCAAAGATCAAGTTTGACCAAAAGTTGACCAAATTTGACAACGGTTGACTTGAGTTGACTAGTTTTGAAAAGAATTTTGAAATAATTTAAAAAAATTATTTAATTAAATAGAGTACTTACTTCTAATTAATTAAAAAAAGTTATTTATTTAAATTAGAAGCCATTCCCAATTAATTAAATAAAGTTATTTAATTAAATAAGAAAAGTGTCTCTAATTAATTAAAGATTATTTAATTAAATAGAAAAAGTAATTATGAGAGCATATCTCATTTTATTAAATTAAATATCTCAACAAAATCTCTCTTCAATTCAAAAAGGGGAATTTCCAGTTCACTATTGATCAAAAATGAGTTAAATCAGTTAACTCTTTTTTTCTACTCAAATTGAATTAGTTAACTCCTTATATTACTCAAATTAAATCTATTAACTCCCTTTCGTTTGGAAATCTCCCTTTATGACTGAACTTCACTTTTAATCCTGACCGTTGATTGAAATCGATCTCAACCGTTGATGAATTCCAAGAAAGTCTATTTATGAGACTCTCATCTCTTCGTTTTGAAAGGTTGAATGAGAATTTGCATCGAATTGTTGCTAGAATTCATACTCACATTTGCTCACACTCACATACGCAAAGATCAATTTTGAGCAAAAGTTGACCTGATTTAACTACGGTTGACTTGAGTTGACTAGTTTTGAAAAGAATTTTAAAATAATTAAACAAAATTATTTAATTAAATGGAGTTCTTAGTTCGAATTAATTAAACAAAGTTGTTTAATTAAATTAGAAGCCATTCCTAATTAGTTAAATGAAGTTATTTAATTAAATAAGAAAAGTGTCTCTAATTAATTAATGATTATTTAATTAAATAGAAAAAGTAATTATTAAAGCATATCTCATTTTAGTAATTTAAATATCTCAATAAAATCTCTCTTCAGTTCAAAAAGGGAAATTTTTAGTTGACTATTGATCAAAAATGAGTTAAATGAGTTAACTCCTTTTTCTACTCAAATTCAATCAATTAACTCTTTATTTTACTCAAATTAAATATGTTAACTCCCTTTAATGTGGAAATCTTCGTTTATGACTGAACTTCACCTTTAATCATAACCGTTGATTGAAATTGATCTCAACCATTGATGAATTTCAGGAAAGTCTATATAAGAGACCCTCATCTCTTCATTTTGAAAGGTTGAATTAGAATTTGCATCGAATTGTTGCTGGAATTAATACTCACATTTGCTCATATTCACATACGCAAAGATAAAATTTTATCAAAAGTTGACCAGATTTAACCACGGTTGGCTTGAGTTGACTAGTTTTGAAAAAAAATTGAAAATAATTAAATGGAATTAAATAATTAAATGGAGTACTTCCTTATAATTAATTAAACAAAGTTATTTAATTAAATTAAAAGCCATTCCTAATTAATTAAATGATTTTATTTAATTAAATAAGAAAAGTGTCTCTAATTAATTTAAAGATTATTTAATTAAATAGAAAAAGTAATTATGAGAGCATATCTCATTTTACTAAATTAAATATGTCAACAAAATCTTTCTTCAGTTCAAAAAGAGAAATTTCCAGTTCACTATTGATGAAAAATGAGTTAAATCGGTTAACTCATTTTTCTAATCAAATTGAATCAGTTAACTCCTTATTTTACTCAAATTAAATCTGTTAACTCCTTTAATTTGGAAATCTTCCTTTATGACTGAACTTCACCTTTAATCTTGACCGTTGATTAAAATCGATCTCAACTGTTGATGAATTCCAGGAAAGTCTATTTAAGAGACCCACATCTCTTCATTTTGAAAGGTTGAATGAGAATTTGCTTCGAATTGTTGCTGAAATTCATAGTCACATTTCTTCATATTCACATACGCAAAGATCAAGTTTGCCCAAAAGTTGACCATATTTAACCACGGTTGACTTGAGTTGACTAGTTTTGAAAAGAGTTTTGAAATAATTAAATGGAATTATTTAATTAAATGGAGTACTTACTTCTAATTAATTAAACAAAGTTATTTAATTACATGAGAACCCATTTTTAATTAATTAAATGAAGTTATTCAATTAAATAAGAAAAGTGTTTCTAATTAATTAAAGATTATTTAATTAAATAGAAAAGGTAATTATGAGCGCATATCTCATTTTATTAAATTAAATATCTCAACAAAATCTCTCTTCAGTTCAAAAAGGGCAATTTCCAGTTAACTATTGTAAAAAAAAGAGTTAAATGAGTTAACTCCCTTTTCTACTAAAATTGAATGAATTAACTCCTTATTTTATTCAAATTAAATCTATTAACTCCCTTTAATTTGGAAATTTCCCTTTGTGACTGAACTTCACCTTTAATCCTGACCGTTGATTGAAATCGATCTCAACCGTTGATGAATTTCAAGAAAGTCTATTTAAGAGACCCTCATCTCTTTGTTTTCAAAGGTTGAATGATAATTTGCATCAAACTTTTGCTGGAATTCATACTCACATTTGTTGATATTCACATACGCAAAGATCAAGTTTGACCATAAGTTGACTAGATTTAACCACGGTTTATTTGAGTTAACTAGTTTCGAAAAGAATTTTGAAATAATTAAAAAAAATTATTTAATTAAATGGAGTACTTACTTCTAATTAATTAAACAAAGTTATTTAATTAAATAAAAAAAGTAATTATGACAACATATCTAATTTTATTAAATTAAATATCTCAACAAAATCTCTCTTCAGTTCAAAAAGGGAAATCTCCAGTTCACTATTGATAAAAAATGAGTTAAATCAGTTAACTCCTTTTTCTAGTCAAATTGAATCAGTTAACTCCTTATTTTACTCAAATTAAATCTGTTAACTTCCTTTAATTTGAAAATCTCCCTTTATGACTGAACTTCACCTTTAATCCTGACCATTGATTGAAATCGATCTCAACCATTGATGAATTTCAAGAAAGTCTATTTAAGAGACCCTCATCTCTTCGTTTTCAAAAGTTGAATGAGAATTTTCATCGAATTGTTTCCGAAATTCATACTCACATTTGCTCATATTCGCATACGCAAAGATCAAGTCTGACCAAAAGTTGACCAGATTTAACTACGGTTGACTTGAGTGGACTAGTTTCGAAAAAAATTTTGAAATAATTAAACAGAATTATTTGATTAAATGGAGTACTTACTTGTAATTAATTAAACAAAGTTATTTAATTAAATGAGAAGCCATTCGTAATTAATTAAATGAAGTTATTTAATTAAATAAGAAAAGTGTCTCTAATTAATTAAAGATTATTTAATTAAATAGAAAAATTAATTATGAGAGCATATCTCATTTAATTAAATTAAATATCTCAAAAAAATCTCTCTTGAGTTCAAAAAGGGAAATTTCCAGTTCACTATTGATAAAAAATGAGTTAAATCAGTTAACTCTTTTTTCTACTCAAATTGAATCAGTTAACTCTTTATTTTAGTCAAATTAAATCTGTTAACTCCCTATAATTTGGAAATCTCCCTTTATGACAGAACTTCACCTTTAATCTTGACAGTTGATTGAAATCGATCTCAACCGTTGATGAATTCCAAGAAAGTATATTTAAGAGACTCTCATCTCTTCATTTTCAGAGGTTGAATGAGAATTTGCATCGAATTGTTGCCGGAATTGATACTTACATTTGCTAATATTCACATACGAAAAGATCAAATTTGACCATAAGTTGACCAGATTTAACCTCAGTTGATTTGAGTTGATTAGTTTCAAATTTTTTTTTTGAAATAATTAAACAAAATTATTTAATTAACTCCTTATTTTACTCAAATTAAATCTGTTAACTCCCTTTAATTGGAAATCTTCGTTTATGACTGAATTTCACTTTTAATCTTGACCGTTGATTGAAATTGATCTCAACCATTGATGAATTCAAGGAAAGTCTATTTAAGAGACTCTCATCTCTTCATTTTGAAAGGTTGAATGAGAATTTGCATCGAATTGTAGCTGGAATTGATTGTCACATTTGCTCATATTCACATACGCAAAGATCAAGTTTGACCAAAAGTTGACCAGATTTAACCATGGTTGATTTGAGTTGACTAGTTTCTAAAAGAGTTTTGAAATAATTAAACATAATTATTTAATTAAATGGAGTACTTACTTCTAATTAATTAAACAAAGTTATTTGATTAAATGAGAAGCCATTCATAATTAATTAAATGAAGTTATTCAATTAAATAAGAAAAGTGTCTCTAATTAATTAAAGATTATTTAATTAAATACAAAAAGTAATTATGAGATCATATCTCATTTTATTAAATTAAATATCTCAGCAAAATCTCTCTTCAATTCAAAAAGGGAAATTTCCAATTCACTATTGATCAAAAATGAGTTAAATTAGTTAACTCATTTTTTTACTCAAATCGAATTAGTTAACTCCTTATTTTACTCAAATTAAATCTTTTAACTCCCTTTAATTTGGAAATCTCCCTCTATGACTGAACTTTACCTTTAATCCTGACCATTGATTGAAATCGATCTCAACCGTTGATGAATTCTAAGAAAGTCTATTTAAGAGACCCTCATCTCTTTGTTTTCAGAGGTTGACTGAGAATTTGCATCGAATTATTGCTAGAATTCATACTCACATTTGATCATATTCACATATGCAAAGATCAAGCTTGACCATAAGTTAACCAGATTTAACCACGGTTGATTTGAGTTGACAAGTTTCGAAAAGAATTTTGAAATAATTAAATGAAATTATTTAATTAAATGGAGTACTTCATTCTAATTAAGTAAACAAAGTTATTTAATTAAATTAGAAGTCATTCCTAATTAATTAAATGAAGTTATTTAGTTAAATAAGAAAAGTGTCCCTAATTAATTAAAGATGATTTAATTAAATAGAAAAAGTAATTATGAGAGCATATCTCATTTTATTAAATTAAATATCCCAACAAAATCTCTCTTCAGTTCAAAAAGTGAAATTTTCAGTTCACTATTGATAAAAAATGAGTTAAATTAGTTAACTCCTTTTTCTACTCAAATTGAAGCAGTTAACTCCTTATTTTACTCAAATTAAATCTGTTAACTTCTTTTAATTGGGAAATCTCCTTTCATGACTGAACTTCACCTTTAATCCTGACCGTTGATTGAAATCGATCTCAACCATTGATGAATTCCAAGAAAGTCTATTTAAGAGACCCTCATCTCTACATTTTCAAAGGTTGAATGAGAATTTGCATCAAATTGTTGCTGGAATTCATACTCACATTTGCTCATATTCACATACGCAAAGATCAAGTTTGACCAAAAGTTGACAAGATTTAATAACGGTTGACTTGAGTTGACTAGTTTTGAAAAGAATTTTGAAATAATTAAATGAAATTATTTAATTAAATGGAGTACTTACTTCTAATTAATTAAACAAAGTTATTTAATTAAATGAGAAGCCGTTCCTAATTAATTAAATGAAGTAATTTAATTAAATAAGAAAAGTGTCTCTAATTAATTAAAAATTATTTAATTAAATAGAAAAAGTAATTATGAGAGCATATCTAATTTTATTAAATTAAATATCTCAACAAAATCTCTCTTCAGTTCAAAAAGGGAAATTTCTATTTCACTATTGATAAAAAATGAGTTAAATCAGTTAACTCCTTTCTCTACTTAAATTGAATCAGTTAACTCCTTATATTACTCAAATTAAATCTGTTAACTCCCTTTAATTTGAAAATCTCCCTTTCTGACTGAACTTCACCTTTAATCCTGACTGTTGATTAAAATTGATCTCAACTATTGATGAATTCCAGAAAAGTCTATTTAAGAGACCGTCATCTCTTTGTTTTGAAAGGTTGAGTGAGAATTTGTATTGAATTATTGCTGGAATTCATACTCACATTTGCTCATATTCACATATGCAAAGATCAAGTTTGACCAAAAGTTGACAAGATTTAACCACGGTTGACTTGAGTTGACTAATTTCGAAAAAAAATTGAAATAATTAAATGAAATTATTTACTTAAATGGAGTACTTACTTCTAATTAATTAAACAAAGTTATTTAATTAAGTGAGAAGCCATTCCTAATTAATTAAATGAAGTTATTTAATTAAGTAAGAAAAGTGTCTGTAATTAATTAAAGATTATTTAATTAAATAGAAAAAGTAAGTATGAGAGCATATCTCATTTTATTAAATTAAATATCTCAACAAAATCTCTCTTCAGTTCAAAAAGGAAAATTTTCAATTCACTATTGATAAAAAATGAGTTAAATGAGTTAACTCTTTTTTCTACTCAAATTAAATCAGTTAACTCCTTATTTTACTCAAATTAAATTTGTTAACTCTCTTTAATTTGAAAATCTCCGTTTATGACTGAACTTCACCTTTAATCCTGACCGTTGATTGAAATCGACCTCAACCATTGATGAAATCCATGAGAAGCTATTTAAGAGACCCTCATCTCTTCATTTTGAAGGTTGAATGAGAATTTGCATCGAATTGTTGCTAGAATTCATACTCACATTTCCTCATATTCACATACGCAAAGATCACGTTTGACCAAAAGTTGACCAGATTTAACCACGGTCGACTTGAGTTGACTAATTTTGAAAAGAATTTTGAAATAATTAATCAAAATTATTTAATTAAATGGAGTACTTACTTCTAATTAATTAAAAAAAGTTATTTAATTAAACGAGAAGCCATTCCTAATTAATTAAATGAAGTTATTTAATTAAATAGAAAAAGTAATTATGAGAGCATATCTCATTTTATTAAATTAAATATCTCGACAAAATCTAGTTCAAAAAGGAAAATTTCCAGTTCTCTATTGATAAAAAATGAGTTAAATTAGTTAACGCCTTTTTCTACTCAAATTGAATCAGTTAAGTCCTTATTTTACTCAAATTAAATCTGTTAACTCCTTTTAATTTGGAAATCTCCCTTTATGACTGAACTTCACCTTTAATCCTGATCGTTGATTCAAATCGATCTCAACCGTTGATGAATTTCAGGAAGGTTTATTTAAGGGACCCTCATCTCTTCATTTTGAAAAGTTGAATGAGAATTTGCTCGGAATTGTTGCTGAAATTCATACTTACATTTGCTCATATTCACATACGCAAAGATCAAGTTTGACCAAAAGTTGACTAGATTTAACCACGGCTGACTTGAGTTGACTAGTTTCGAAAAAAAAATTTAAATAATTAAACGAAATTATTTAATTAAATGGAGTACATACTTTTAATTTATTAAATAAAGTTATTTAATTAAATGAGAAGCCATTCCTAACTAATTAAATGAAGTTATTTAATTAAATAAGAAAAGTGTCTCTAATTAATTAAAGATTATTTAATTAAATAGAAAAAGTAGTTATGAGAGCATATCTCATTTTATTAAATTAAATATCTCAACAAAATCTCTCTTCAGTTCAAAAAGGGAAATTTCCAGTTCACTATTGATCAAAAATGAGTTAAATCAATTAACTCCTTTTTCTACTCAAATTGAATCAATTAACTCCTTATATTACTCAAATTAAATCTGTTAACTCTCTTTAATTTGGAAATCTTCCTTTATGACTGAACTTCACATTTAATCCTGACCGTTGATTGAAATCGATCTCAACCATTGATGAATTCCAAGAAAGTCTATTTAAGAGACCCTCATCTCTTCATTTTGAAAGGTTGAATGAAAATTTGCATCGAATTGTTGCTGGAATTCATACTCACATTTGCTCATATTCACATACGCAAAGATCAAGTTTGACCAAAAGTTGATCAGATTTAACCACAGTTGACTTGAGTTGACTAATTTCGAAAAGAATTTTCAAATAATTAAACGAAATTATTTAATTAAATGGAGTACTTACTTCTAATTAATGAAGGAAAGTTATTTAAATAAATGAGAAGCCATTCCTAATTAATTAAATGAAGTTATTTAATTAAATAAAAAAACTGTCTATAATTAATTAAAGATTACTTAATTAAATAGAAAAAGTAATTATGAGAGCATATCTCATTTTATTAAATTAAATACCTCAACAAAATCTCTCTTCAGTTCAAAAAGTGAAATTTCCAGTTCATTATTGACCAAATTTAACCACGGTTGACTTGAGTTGATTAGTTTTGAAAAAAAAATTAAAATAATTAAACGAAATTATTTAATGAAATGAAGTACTTACTTCTAATTAATTAAACAAAGTTATTTAATTAAATTAGAAGCCATTCCTAACTAATTAAATGAAGTTATTTAATTAAATAAGAAAATTGTCTCTAATTAATTAAAGATTATTTAATTAAATGGAAAAGGTAATTATGAGAGCATATCGAATTTTATTAAATTAAATATCTCAAAAAAATCTCTCTTCAGTTCAAAAAGGGAAATTTTCAGTTCACTATTGATAAAAAATGAGTTAAATCGGTTAACTCCTTTTTCTACTCAAATTTAATTAGTTAACTCTTTATTTTACTCAAATTAAATTTTTTAACTCCCTTTAATTTGAAAATCTCTCTTTATGACTGAATTTCACATTTAATCTTGACCGTTGACTGAAATCGATCTCAACCGTTGATGAATTCTAAGAAAGTCTATTTAAGAGACCCTCATCTCTTCATTTTGAAAGGTTGACTAAGAATTTGCATCGAATTGTTGCTGGAATTCATACTCACATTTGCTCATATTCACATACGCAAAGATCAAGTTTGACCAAAAGTTGACCAAATTTAACTACGATTGACTTGAGTTGACTAGTTTCGAAATTTTTTTTGAAATAATTAAACGAAGTTATTTAATTAAATGGAGTACTTACTTCTAATTAATTAAAAAAAGTTATTTAATTAAATGAGAAGCCATTCCTAATTAATTAAATGAAGTTAATTAATTAAATAAAAAAGTTGTCTCTAATTAATTAAAGATTATTTAATTAAATAGAAAAAGTAATTATGAGAGCATATCTCATTTTATTAAATTAAATATCTCAACAAAATCTCTCTTTAGTTTAAAAAGGGAAATTTCCAGTTCACTATTGATAAAAAATAATTTAAATCAGTTAACTCCTTTTTCTACTCAAATTGAATCAGTTAACTCCTTATTTTACTCAAATTAAATCTGTTAACTCCATTTAATTTGCAAATCTCCCTTTATGACTGAACTTCACCTTTAATCCTGACCGTTGATTGAAATTGATATCAATCGTTGATGAATTTCAGGAAAGTCTATTTAAGAGACCCTCATCTCTTAATTTTGAAAGGTTGAATGAGAATTTGCATCAAATTGTTGTTGGAATTCATACTCACATTTTATCATATTGACATACACAAAGATCAAGTTTGACCAAAAGTTGACCAGATAAATTTTCAAGTCCAAAACCCAATCTCAATGATAAGAGAGGGGAGATAAATTCTCAAGTCCAAATCCCAACCATTTAAGCCATTTGTAGTAATTGAAAAATTAGAACAATTATCTGAGTTGAGTACCCTCTGAATGCGTCAGATGACGTAATTCGTGATATTAACCCTATGTTTGATTTTGTATGTATTTTGGCTATGATGAGTTTTCATATTTTACCCTTATGAATATTTGATGTATTTTCTATTAATGAATTCTAAATAAAGGATTTAATTAATGGTTTAATTTAATGAAAAATTAATATGATATTTTAATATTTATTTTATTTAATTAATTGAGAAATTAATTAAATAAAATAATTAAATTTGAAAATAAAAGTTAAAAGTTTAAATTTGGAATGTGACAATATTTATTTTAATAATAATATATTTGGAGTTCATTTTTAAATAAATGACTAAATAATATTATTATTAAAGCTAATAAATATTTTAGCAATTAAGTTTTGAAAAATAAAATTTAAAAGTGAAAAAATATATTAAAATTATTAAAAGATTCTAAATTTCATGTGATTAAAATATAAATATATTAAGATTGAAAAGTGAAATTATAAAAGTTAGTGCATGAGGTTTAATAAATAAATAAATAAAATTAGAAAGAGTAAAGTAAATATTATATTAATGATTGTGCATTATTTTAATATTTGCTCACATAGGAGTTGGCAAATTCTCGAGAGTTTTCATGTAGACAACACTAGAGTTTGCACTCTAAGAATGCACAAGTTGTCTACACTTAGGAGTTAGCATTTTTATTTGAGCACATGGTGTCTACAACCTTAAGACTCATTTAGAAGATTGGAGAAGACTCATGTTTGGTTGTTATGTTTATCTTTTAGTTGTTTTTAGAGACACTCTAAATGCATCTTAGAGGGCTTTAAATAGAAGCTCTCTTAGTGTGTTTGGACAAGCTAAAATGAAAGTTTAAAGGAAGCTACAAGCTACTAGCTTCAAGCTAAAATAGAAGCTTCAAAGCTTACATTCATTGAGAAGATCATATGCTTCTACATGTTCATATATTTTCTATATGCTTCTATGTTCCTTTTAGCTCTTCTAGTCACTTGGAGGATTTGGTTGGCTTGGATTTTGGAGGAATTGTGAATGATGGAGAAGGAAAAAAAATTTTATGGACTTCTGAGGCATGGCGGATTAGCATCAGTGTCCAGGTGCACTCGTGATATTCGCATATTCTCTTTGCACTATTTCTGTTCTTATCTTCATCATGTTTGTTATATGTGTCTGAATACTCTTTGTGATTGAATCTACAATTAAATTGGAATCTAGATATGTATGGTTGCAAAAAAAACAATAGAAAAATCCTAGATCCAATTAAAGAAGAAATTAGATCTAAACAGGTTTGGGTTCGAATTAGAATTAAATTGAAATAGATTTGAAAATGGTTTCAAGATTTATGGCCAAATCTATTAGTGAAAATATTGGATAAATTTAGAGAACAATTACCTTTTAAGAATTTTTTTTTTAATTCATCACAAACTGTCCTGTCGCTGCCCCTAGGATAGACCCGAACTCAGTCATTCATAACTTTTTATCATGATCTAATTTATTCAATCCCTTTGATCAAAATTTAGCGCAACTTGGCCCTGTCCAACATATTTTAATTTTAGCCTGATCCAACAGTTCATTAGGGAGATATGGCTGTCATACTAAGACTGTTTTATTCAAAGACAGATATTTCTCCATTTTCCATAACCAAGAGTTCTTTATGCTTTAACTTTATAAAAATAATATATCAAAGCATGGAATGAATTAAATATATTATTGCAATCTTCTCTTAATAGAATCTTATTAATATGCATTAGTTTTATATGGTTTATTATCTAATCTAATTAAATCAAATTTAGTTAAGATTAGTTAATAGTAGAAGAAGTGTAATTAACTATTAGTCAATCTAAGTAAATAGATTTTTAAATGAGAGAAAATTAAAAGAAAAGATATTTTAATATAATTTATATAGTGGACTTTTTATAATATATATTAAATAATTTAGAGATAGTAATTTTATATTACGTTTTTAAATGAGGAGACTTTAATGATAATGGATTAAGATTTAATTGACATGGAGTCACTATTATAACATTTTTATAATTTGAATTACTATGATATTATTAATACGTTATATATTATTAACTAAATTATTGATATACCTTAATAGTATTAAGAGTTAGCTAATGAAGCTTATGTAAAGTTCTCTAGATCGATTAATAATAGTTTTGATGAGTTTATTATTTATTAATGTTTGTCGGGTTTAACAAACTATTAATAAGTAATAGAATAAATAATTTAAATAGTTATCAATTAATACGATCAGAGTTAATCTAGAGGAGATTAGTTAATGATTGAAGTACTATAAAAGATATTAATCAAATTGAATTGGTTAATAATTTGAAGGAGTATCAATCAACGTACATAGGGAAAACTTATTTAAGATAATAATACTTGGTATTGGGGATTTATTATAACTTTTTATTATTAAAATATAAATGGGGACATTGTTGTAGAGTGACAAATGTGGTCATTATAGATTTATTAATAAAATTTTCAATATAGCTTGTTATTAAATATTAATAAGTTATTATAATTGAATTATTAATATGATCATTTGAGTACTGAATTATAGTTTCCTTTCATCTTACAGAATTCTAGTTAGTTAATGGTCAACTGATATTCATTGGGTTGATAGTATGATTGTGTAATTATTAATTATATCAATTAACTAAAGTTAATTGAATTTAATTAATAATTATGTTATGTAATAGAGATTTAATTGATATAATTTTTTTAACGAGATTGTAGATTATCTATATTGAAGTTGATAAATTTTATGAGTTGAATTATGACTTTAGATATTATATGATTGTCAATGATGATAACGATTGAATTAAGAGGCTTAAATTTTAATAATATTTAATTAAGTCTTAATTAAGAATTATTAAAATGATAATAAGTCATGGATGGTGTACCTATGTTAATTGATGGATTAATCGATCATTTTACTAAAGTTATAATCTCTTATTCGAAGAATGATAATTGGTCCTCTTATAATATAATGAATAATGATCTTTAAAAAGTTGAAAGGATAATCAATTAGAATATAGATATTGGTCAAATAAAGAGAACAATTTAATTAAAGGTCAATGATGATTAGTTTAGCGAATATTTACCCTTAAGTTATTCTTAGAATGTAATTCTTAATAATGGAAGGATAATGCTATCGGGGAATCAATTGGGTTGACTTGTAGGTCGAATGATGAAATTTAAGACACTTAAAAGTATAGTTGCAAACAGAAAACTAGAAACCCCTACACATTATTCAACTATGTGAATTTAGTAAATCAAAACATGTGTTTGCATCATGTATTCTATATGCTTCTTGTTTTGGGTTTTGGGTTGACTAGTGTTGACCAGTCTTAGGTTGTTATCAGAGGCTCGGAGGTTATGAGATATGATGACATGTTGATTTTATTTGGTCTCAGTCTTTATAAGCCCAACCATGGTAATGTGATCGTATGCTCTATGAAATGTTTGTATTTGTTCATCAATCTTCATGTGTGAAGCTGAGATGTATGTGTATGAGACATTGAGCTAATCATTTTTGAGTCATCAATCAGTTATCCTTGGATTATTTTCTAGTCGCCATAATGGGACTGAAATGTGGATTTATTTCTTGATGATGTCATGTTGTGACATGTTTGACTAAACCATTTTAGAGTCTTCGATCAGTATGATTTTGAGATATTCTTGGTTGCTTGTTGAGAACCAATGGATATTGTGATTTATTTTGAGATATATTTTGGTTATTGAGAACCAATGATTATTATGATTATTAGTGATGCCTTCAGTTGCCAATAGAGAACTATTGTGGTCATGATTTTCTATGGATGTTTTTCCAGATGCTCATGGAGATTTGATGATTCTTATCTTGGAGATTTGATGATTCTTATTATGGATATTTGATGCTTTTATGCATATTTGATGATTTTATTATGGATTATCTTTTGTGATGTTGAGATTTATGATTCCATGAGCTTAGGGTAGGTAATCTACTTGTAGTGTCGGGAAGTGGCTTGCAATGGGGGCCAGGGCCCTAAGTGGCTGCCAAGGTAACTCATTGTAAGTTTGGTTATTAAGTGATAACATTTATACACTAAATGGGGATTAAATGAACCTAAAAAGATAATTTTTGATATTCTCGCCCATGCCTTGAGCACTTGTACAGGCTAGGATGGGAGTAGTGAGAACGCATGGTTGCGATCATGCATTACGTAGTGTGCCTCGTCAGTATGAGAGAATACTAGTGGCCGCATGAGATCAGTATGAACCCGTGGAGTTTAGCTAACTATCAGGGTAACTTGTACGTGATAAATGTGATGACACTTTCCCACTTGCAGAGTAGATTTCTTACATGTCATTGTGTGCCTCTGAGAATTAGATGTCAATTTTGTGTGATGGAACCTTTGAGTTAGTATACTTTTAGGATTCCTAGACTTAGAGAGTATCTATGCTATGTGATTTTGATAGCCTATTTGGAACTTGAGATTATCTCTTCAGCATAGTGGGAGTGGACCACTTAGGATCCACATGGTCGGGTGGTAGTGTTTTATCACTCTTATAATTTGAGATCTATCTGGAACATGGTGGCTGATGCTTTCTTAGTTGGTATTTATCTTCATTATGTTCTTGGATCATTATGATTGATGATATACCTTATGATGGATGTATTTACTGGTATGTTCCTTACATTGATAATTTGCATATGTTAGATGATGGTATCTTATGCTTTACTTTGCATGTTAGTAGGATGTTTTAGGAGTGACATTCCTACTATGATAATACCGATGATCTCTTTGGTGCTTTGAAATGTTACGCATGGAGGGATGGCTAGGATCCATGATGTGCTAATGATGTTATTTATGATTGAGAGAAATCGTGCACTTAGTTATTTATGTTTGTGATTTATGGTTATCTCTTATGATGGATGTTTATATTTTTTGTGATGATGTATCATGTATGACATGTGGTTTCATTTATGTTATTGCATCATGGATTAATATTTGATGAAGATGTACTTTATTTACATAGATGTTTATTCTTTTAAGCTTTCATACCATGTGACATGTATAGTGGGTGATCGAGCAATCTGAAATGTAATTACTAAAAAGGACACTTGTATATGGTTTAAGAATGTTGGATGTATCATTGTTATTTCATAAGGATGGGATGTTAGATGAATAGTTAATTTAGATGTGATACAACGTTAAAGAATCTTTAAAGAATATAATCTGTTATGTTATGTTATATGTACTTTTATTCGAATTGTTTCTATTGCTTCCACAAGTGTTGTGAATGGTTTTACTTTCATGTTTAAAAAAAAAAATTGTTAGGTAAACTTAGTTTAATTCTTTGGATCCCTTGGTGGGGTATTACATTTGGTATCAGAGCTCGAGTTTCAACATTGGGAGCTCTGGGTATATTGGAATGCCACTAGTTGTTAACTAGTTGATCAAAATAAAAACCTTGAACTATCATATGTATCTCTTTCAAACTGAAACTTGAAACTAGGTGAACTGAAACAAAATTTGAAACTGATACTTGCATATTTTTCATATTTCAACACTTAGCTTTCAAGACTGAAAATTCTACGTAAACTTAAATGAGGGCAAAATTTGAAATTGAAACTCATTCTAGTTGTGAAACATGTATCTTTTATTTATGTTGTAAGGTAGTATGCCCTTGTTTATCTTTGTAAGCATTAAGTTGCTTGTAGTGCCTGCCCCTAGTTCGCATTTCTGTTATCATTGTCAAATTCTTTTAGGTTGATTTTATGCATTGATTAGTTTAGAGATATTGGATTTACAATATTATGATATTATTTCATGTCTTGAATTACAAATGCATCAGTTATTATTGCTTAGTTGATTTCATTCATGTGTTGTTAATGGTATTTTGATGATCCTAGTTAGTAAATGTGGTTTCTTTCATAAAAATGTTAATATGATGTCTTTAATGATGATTATGTTGTATTGATAGAGATGCATTATTATATGTATGCATTTGATATTAGACTTATGATTTTTATGATACTTACCCCATACTTGCATGTGTATGGTGCACGTGCTTATTTTATCTTTCTGTCTGACATGTTTGATGTGGTTAAGGGAGGGAGTCGTAGTCACCTGCTAGTCGGGATCTACACGATGAACCACTCCCCGCCATTGTCTGTTTAGTTCAGATATATTATATACGTGTACATGCTCATCTTTTATGCAGGATGCAGGTACTAGGCATCGACTTTCCTGAATTTCTAGGATGAGCGTGCCCTATTACAAATACTCAAATGGTGAGAATGGAAAGATAATGATCAGGTCCAATCCTAGCCATAAGCCTATAATACTTGTCCTGCAAGGAGGACTCGTAACAGGCTGTCTACCCTTTTTAAACCTGTGAGTATTTTATGCGTATATTATTTTGTGTCTTTGATGTATTTTCTATTAATTAAGTCTAATTAATAGATTAAATTAATAATTTAATTTAATGAAGAATTATTATGAATTTTTGAATATTTAATTATATTTAATTAATTGAGAAATTAATTAAATATAAATAATTGAATTGGAAGATAAAAATTTTAAGATTAAATTTAGAACATGATAATATTTATTTAATTTAATAATAATATATATTTAGAGTTCATTTTTAAATAAATGCTAAATATTATTGTTATTTAAGTTAATAAATATTTATCAAATTAAAACGTTCAAAATATATTCAAAAGGAAAAGATATTAATTTATGGAAAAGATTTAAGTTCGCATGGATGAGTTTTAAATATAAGAGATTAATTTAAAAGATAAAAAACATGTGAACTTAATAAAGATATTCTAAGAAAGTGTGCATGAGATTTTAAAAGGTTATTAAATTAACTTAAAGTAAAGTAAAGTGGAAAGTTAAATAAAGTAATTTAACAATTCACTTAAAGTGCATAAAGGATTAATAAAAGAATATCTTAATTAAAAAGAAAATTAATTGTGCATGAATGAATTAATTAAATGAGAGAGAATTAAATATTGGAGATAAAAGTTAAAGTTTAAATTTAGAACGTGATTATATTTATTTAACTTAATAATAATATATTAAGAGTGCATTTTTAAATAAATGCTAAATATTATTGTTATTTAAGTTAATAAATATTTTGATCAATTAAGTTTCTAAAAATGAAATTAAAAGTGAAAAGATATTTAATTATCATAAAGATTATAGTTCGCATGAATTATGCATGAGTTGAAAATAAAAGAAATTAATTAAAAAGATTAAACATGTGAAATTAATAAAGATATTTAATCGCATTAAGTGTGCATGAGATTTATAAGTTATAAATTGATTAAAATAGAAGTTGAGTGGAAATTAAATAAAGAGATTTAATAATCCATTTAACATGCATGAAAATATGAAAGATAAGATAAATAAAGGTTGATTTTAGAGTTAACAAGATTGATCAAGAGACCTCTCAGGTAAACGCAGAATTAGTGCCCCGATTGTAGGAAGAGAACTCCTTATCAATTTGAGGGTTCATTTTTCAAGGGGGATTTTTGGAAGACAAGTTTGAGAACACACATAGGTTTTGGAGAGCAATTTAGAGGGTTTGGAGAAGAAGGATTTTTTCGTAGCTTAAAGGATATTGCTTGCAGTAGAAATTTTCATCCAGCTGTTAGAGTTTTAGCATCAATATGAGGTAGGGTTTTGAAATCCCGTGAATGCAATTTTAATTGAAAATATCTGTCTGCTTCGTGATTGTTGGGTGATTGAAATTATGTTTTTCATCTTGATTGTGTTCTTGATCTGACTGATTGATAATTAGTCTCCTGAAATTTTGTTTATCATTTCGATTATTTTCAAGATCTAATTGGTTTAAATTAGTTTCTCATTGTTTATACAGAAGAATCATTGAGGAAATTAATTAAATCATGTAGGGTTTGAAGGAAAAAAATATTTAAAATTAGAAATTCGAATGATTTGTTGTGTCTTCTCTACCAGACTATATTTGCTGATGATATCTAAAAAATAATAAAAGAAAATTCGATTAGTTGCTCCAATTTTCTCTATCAGATTAACATTGAAAATAATTTTTAAAAAAACAAAAATAATAAAAATAAAAATAAATAATAAATATATATATATATATATTTTAAAGAAAGTTTGTTTTATAAATTTTATATGTTTATAAAATTTATTAAAATAAAATTATTGAGAAAAAGTCTTTTGTTAAAATTAATAAATTTTTTTAAAAAAAAATTATTAAAAATAAAATATATATATAAAATGAAATTGGGAAGTGGGGGCCATGACCTCCCCCAACTTCCCCCCTGGCGTACGGCCGCCGGCAGTCCCTGTTGACGCAGGTACTGCGCAGGCGAGCTGCCGCAGGCCCTGCATTAGCAGGCCTGCCGCCTGCAACAGTCTTTTAAAAGGCATGCGATTGTTTTAAAAACATTTTGCATTAAAATTAGATTGTTTCTTTTAATGTTTATTATTAGATTTTATTATTAATTTTGTTTTATTATAATAAATAATATTTATATTAAATTATATGTATTAAATTTAAATTGTTAATAATGTTTTTTTTTAATAATTGTTAATTTAATTAATAGTTAATGAAATTTATATAGTTTATTTTAATTAATTATTAATAATTTTTACTAAATAGTTTTGTTAAATATTAATTAATTAATAAATTTTATTATTAATTATTTAATTAATTTTTGAACTGGTAATTGTTATTTTAAAAGAAATGGGATTTATCTTGTGGATTTTGGAGTTGACCTAGTTTGACCAGTCTAGGATGTACACCAGAGGCTTTGTCAGATTTCTTTAATACCCTTTATGTGGCTAGATGTCATGATGTGTTTTGTTATTTATATTGGAGATTATATTTATGAGGTTTATCTTGTGGAGAAATTATGTGTACTTGGATGGGAGAACCATCTTGTTATCAGGTTGCCTGTTAAGGAACCGAGTTTGATCTTTATGGGTGTTGTGGTATGGGACACAACTATGTTTTTTATGTGCTTAGGAGAGGTTGTCTAGGTACGTGACTTGGGAGTGGCTTGAAATAGAGGTCCGGGACCCAAAGTAGTCAGTACTAGGGTAACCTAATGCAAGTTATGTAATAAGTGATAATCTAGTAATTAAAATTTATGGGGGGAAACACACTAAAAAGATAAGTTAGAGATTTGATCTACCCATGCCTTTAGTGCTTGTATAGACTAAGGATGGGAATGAGATGAGTGCCTCATCTTCTTGAGAGGGCTTTCTAGTTTTCCATATGTGTGATGTTGAGGGTCCGGGGTTCAAAGTAACCAGTCTTGGGTAACTCAACGCTTGAGGATCCGAGGTCTATTAAAAGATCAGTCCAAGGTAACTCAAGCAGCCATGTGATGACACTCCCTAGTATGTAGCCTGAGTCTTCTCTGTAGTTTTGTGTATCTCTAGTGGTGTACTTATTATTGATTTTGTTTATTATGGATATTTACTTTCATTGAGGATGATTGGTGATTCATGGATGTTGTACTTTTGACATGTGGCTTTTGACTTGAGATGATTATCTTTTGTTGACTTTATCTTATGATCTTGGTATTTGGTTTATACTTGGTTCATGTATGATGTTTGGTTATGTGGTGTCGATATTGGATTGAGTGTTCTTACTTTTGGATTATTTTATCTTCTTGAGTAGTATGTGTTACCTTTGAGGTAGTTTTGGCTATTAGGGGTACCTTGCCTAGGAATATTTTATGTTTGATAGCCGTATGTGGATCGTTCATTATCTTCCCTGCATGGTGGGAGTGGAAGCCTAACTAGGTAACCACATGGTCGGGAGGTAGTGTCTTCTTACCATTTGGGTTCCCCTTCACATTGCCAGCTGTAGGATGTTCGATGCAAAAAATGTACCTTTATCATTCTTATTTCTTATCTCAGAGACTTCTTTTCAGATGAAGTATATATGTTATCATGTATTCTGATATATTGTATCTATTCTCACATACCTTGCGACATGTGCAGTGGATGTTATTGATTGGATGTACTTTCATTGTATTGTTTATACTTATGCAATTGCTTATGCGATTATGTATCTGGTATTTCTTTATGATCATGAGACATTGTACTTGGAACTTAAACTAATTAATTTAAAAACATTAAATGTGACTCAACGTAAAGGAACTCTTGAGGAATTGAAACTATATCTGTAATTGAAAATGTGTATTTGTTTTGTATGTTCATATTGCTTCCGCATTAATGTTATCTTGATGTTGTTTAAACTTCAAAAAAAAAAAATAGTTCAGTAAACATTGTAACATGTTAGGTTTATTTCTCTTGGGTTCCCGAGCGGGGCGTTACATTGCTCTTGTTTAGAATGTATTAGAGGATCTATTTTAGTTGTTGTTAAAAGAACGAATGTTGGATCAATGTGATTTTCGGTTTACCATTAAACCATAATAATATTTCTCTAAGGGTGTTGTAATATCTTCAGTGGAATCATGTTTCCCTACAGAGGGAAAGGGTTCAATGGGACCCACAAAGTGAGTAATTTAGTTTCTCATTCTTGTAGGCTTCCAGGAGTAAGCCTAATCCCAGGGGGAGTGGATGTAGTGCCTGCCCCTAGTTTACATTTTGTTATCATTGTTGAACTCTTTTAGAGCTAGTTTTATATTGTTGGTTAGCAACATTCTTTTGATATTATCAGATATTGTGCTATGGATTCAGTTGATATGTGATGAGATTACTTAAATTTTGCATTTAATGTATGCATGATGATTATTTCAGCATTTGTAGTTATTAATAATGATTAGTAAGATGATTTATTATCATATGTGTTTTCTTATGGATACTTACCCCATACTTGCATATGGTGTGCATGTTTGCTTTTGTATGGCGTGTCTGATATGGATAAGGAAGGGAGTCATAGTCACTTGCTAGTCGGGATCTACACGGTGCACTACTTCCTGCCATTGCCTGTTTAGTTTAGTATATATTGTGCTTGTACATGCTTGATTTTTATGCAGGTTACAAGTATCAGGTATCGACTTTCCTGAATTGCCAAGATGAGCGTACCCTATCACACTATCTCAATGATAAGAGAGGGGAGATAAATTCTCAAGTCCAAATTCCAACCCTTTAAATCATTTGTCCTAATTGAAAAATTAGAATAAGTATCTGAGTTGAGTACCCTCTGAATGCGTCAGATGACGTAATTCGTTATATTAACCCTTGATTTAATTTTGTATGTATTTTGGCTATGATGAGTTTTTGTATTTTACCTTTATGAATCTTTGATGTATTTTCTATTAATTAAGCCTAAATAAAAGATTAAATTAATGGTTTAATTTAATAGAAAATTAATATGATATTTTAATATTTATTTTATTTAATTAATTAAAAAATTAATTAAATAAAATAATTAAATTTGAAAATAAAAGTTAAAAGTTTAAATTTGGAATGTGACAATATTTATTTTAATAATAATATATTTGGAGTTCATTTTTAAATAAATGACTAAATAATATTAGTATTAAAGCTAATAAATATTTTACCAATTAAGTTTTGGAAAATGAAATTTAAAAGTAAAAAAATATATTAAAATTATTAAAAGATTCTAGATTTCATGTGATTAAAATATAAATATATTAAGATTGAAAAGTGGAATTATAAAAGTTAGTGCATGAGATTTAATAAATAAATAAATAAAATTAGAAAGAGTAAAGTAAATATTATATTAATGATTGTGCATTATTTTAATATTTTCTCACATAGGAGTTGACAAATTCTCAGGAGTTGTCATGTAGACAACACTAGAGTTTGCACTCTAAGAATACATAAGTTGTCTACACTTAGGAGTTAGCATTTTTATTTGAGCACATGGTGTCTACAACCTTAAGACTCATCTAGAAGGTTGGAAAAGACTCATGCTTGGTTGTCATGCTTATCTTCTAGTTGTTTCTAAAGATACTCTAAATGCATCTTAGAGGCTTTTAAATAGAAGCTCTCTTAGTGTGTTTGGACAAGCTAAAATGAAATTTTAATGGAAGCTACAAGTTACAAGCTTCAAGCCAAAATGGAAGCTTCAAAGCTTACATTCATTGAGAAGATCATATGCTTCTACATGCTCATATATTTTCTACATGCTTCTATGTTCCTTCTAGCTCTTCTAGTCACTTGGAAGATTTGATTGGCTTGGATTTTGGAGGAATTGCAAATGATGGAGAAGGAAGAAATTTTTTATAGACTTCTGAGGCATGGCGGATTAGCATCAGTGTCCAGGTGCACTTGTGATATTTGCATATTCTCTTTGCACTATTTCTCTTCATATCTTCATCATATTTGTTATGTGTCTGAATACTCTTTGTGATTGAATCTACAATTAAATTGGAATCTAGATATGTATGGTTGCAAAGAAAACAATAGAAAAATCTTAGATCCAATTAGGGAAGAAATTAGATATAAACGGGTTTAGTTTTGAATTAGAATCAAATTAAAATAGATTTGAAAATGGTTTCAAGATTTATGGCCAAATCCATTAGTGAAATTATTGGATAAATTTAGAGAACAATTACCTTTTAAGAGAAAAATTTTAATTCATCACAAACTGTCCTATCGCTGCCCCTTGGATAGATTCAAACTCATTCATTCATAACTTTTTATCCTGATCGAATTTATTCGATCACTTTAGTCAGAATTGGTGCAACTTGGCCCTCTCCAACATATTTTAATTTCAGCCCGATCCAACAGTTCATTAGGGAGATATGGCTATCGTACTGAGACTGTTTTATTCAAGGACAGATGTTTCTCCATTTTTCATAACCAAGTTCTTTATGCTTTAACTTCATAAAAATAATATATCAAAGCATGGAATGAATTAAAGATATTATTGAAATTTTTTCTTAGTAGAATCTTATCAATATGCATTAGTTTTATAGAGTTTATTATCTAATCTAATTAAATCAAATTTAATTAAGATTAGTTAATAGTAGAAGAAGTGTAATTAACTATTAGTCAATCTAAGTAAATGGATTTTTAAATGAGAGAAAATTAAAAGAAAAGATATTTTAATATAGTTGATATAGTGAAATTTTTATAATATCTTTTAAATACTATTTAATATATATTAAATAATTTAGAGATGGTAATTTTATATTACATTTTTAAATGAGGAGACTTTAATGATAATGGATTAAGATTTAATTGAGATGGAGTCACTGTTATAACATTGTTATAATTTGAATTACTATAGTATTATTAATACGTTATATATTATTAACTAAATTATTGATATACCTTAATGGTATTAAGAGTTAGCTAATGAAGCTTATGTAAAGTTCTCTAGATCGATTAATAATAGTTTTGATGAGTTTATTATTTATTAATGTTTTTTGGGCCTAACAAACTATTAATAAATAATAGAATAAATAGTTTAAATAGTTATCAATTAATACGATCAGAGTTAATCTAGAGGAGATTAGTTAATAATTGAAGTACTGTAAAAGATATTAATCAAATTGAATTGGTTAATAATTTGGAGGAGTATCAATCAACGTACATAGGGAAAACTTATTTAAGATAATAATACTTGGTATTGGAGATTTATTATAACTTGTTATTATTAAAATATAAATGGGGACATTGTTGTAGAGTGACGAATGTGGTCATTATAAATTTATTAATAAAATTCTCAATATAGCTTGTTATTAAATATTAATAAGTTATTATAATTGAATTATTAATATGATCATTTGAGTACTGAATTATAGTTGTCTTTCATCTTACAAAATTCTAGTTAGTTAATGATCAACTGATATTCATTGAGTTGATAGTATGATTGTGTAATTATTAATTAAATCAATTAAATAGAGTTAATTAGATTTAATTAATAATTATGTTATGTAATAGATATTTAATTGATATAATTATTTTAACGAGATTGTAGATTATCTATATTGAAGTTGATAAATCTTATGAGTTGAATTATGACTTTAGATATTATATGATTGTCAATGATGATAACAATTGAATTAAGAGGCTTAAATTTTAATAATATTTAATTAAGTCTTAATTAAGAATTATTAGAATGATAATAGGTCATGGATGGTGTACCTATGTTAATTGATGGATTAATTGATCATTTTGATAAAGTTATAATCTCTTATTCAAAGAATGATAATTGGTCCTCTTATAATATAATGAATAATGATCCTAAAAAAGTTGAAAGGATAATCAATTAGAATATAGATCTTGGTCAAATAAAGAGAACAATTTAATTAAATGTCAATGATGATTAGTTTAGTGAATATTTACCCTTAAGTTATTCTTAGAATGTAATTCTTAATAATGGAAGGATAATGCTATCAGGGAATCAATTGGGCTGACTTGTAGATCAAATGATGAAACTTAAGACACTTAAAAGTATACTTGCAAATAAAAAATTGGAAACTCTTACACATTATTTAACTATGTGAATTTAGTAAACCAAAACATGTGTTTGCATCGTTGTCATGCCCAAAAAAGTAAGGGTAAAAACACACACAAATTATTTTTTCATAATCAAGAAGACTAATTAAAATTAAATAAGATAACATGATCGAAGAAGTTTTAACGGTTTAACTATATGGAACCAATCATGAACAATTGCCACAACCTTAAGGATGATCTAGCTAACTAGGCCCTTACTACTAAATTAGTAACTTGAAACGTCATAACGATTTTTAATAATTTACTTCAGGCTTAGTGTCATTAATTAACTTCTTCAGCTTCAATCTAATTACGTTTCAAATTTTAATCCAAACCTAAGCTAACCTAAAATTTTCTCCAACGCATCTATAACCATCTGATTAATTAATTTATTGATTACCATTAAAATGGATGACAAGAATAATTTCAATAAACCTCTATTTTCATCTAAACTTATTTGGACTATTAGAAATTTAAGTCCATATTAAAATTGATCTATAAAGTTCGCAATAGTATAAATCTAATTTTAAAAATACGGTAAAATTGTTCTAATTGAATTATTTCTAGTTCACATTTCAAACTTTTAAAATTAAAAATAATTTAATATTTTAACATCCAAATACTTTTTAATATTGATAAAAGAGAAGAACTAATCCTATATTATCAATTATTAACATAACTTTATTAATACTAAATGACCATGCACACTAACCTTAATATTACTAGATCACTAAATCACATTATCCTAAAACTTAACATGAATAAAAAGAAACTTTGTATAACGTATTGCTTTTTTTTTAATTTAAAGTTAAGCATGAATCTAATTTCTAACTAACATTACTAATCTGCACATACTACTAATACATACTAAAACTAATCTAGACTTATTTAAATTAGCTCAACATTAAATTTCTACTAACTCCAAATGAAACAAATCTAATTCTAATTTTAATTACCACTTACATTTAAGCTATCTTAATTTTTAAATTTTCATACTACTAGGCTAACTAACAATCTACGACCAATACAACTTACTAATCTTAGCATTATTACAACTAACTTTTTTAAACAAAACTAAAAGGAAAAAAAATACAAACTTGCTAACTTGGAAACGTTATCATGTAAACTTATATCTATCCCTAACTAATATAAATAAGATCTAACTACATAAATATAAAATGAGACACTAACCTAACAATCTAATCTACTAACCAACCAACTAACATCCTAACTAAACTACCCAACATCCTGACCACCCTCCCCAAACCCAAGCCAGGTGGCTCGCCTCATGCGTGGGCCACTTTCCAAGGCGTTGCACTGCCCAATGTCTGTGCAGTGCAGACCTGGTTCCTGCCCCTCTCCTCATTGCGTGACCTTATAGTATGGAGGTAAGCGCCTAGTAAGGATAATGGAGTGGGCAGTTTGCAAGGTAAACAAAAATTTAATGAAAGAACTTTCTCTGCCGACCCTCCAACCACTTGATGACATGACTGGTCATAAGTGTTACGTGCCCTCTTGCTGGCAGGTAGTTGGAAAGAAGTCCACGCCTAGTCTTGAAGGGAGATAAAAAGTATGAGATGGGTGGGGAGGAACCTATTTTAAGAAAAACACTACCATGATTTAATTCCATTCTTTCTCAACTGACATGTCATCGGAGCACGAGATCCAAGGTGGCTAAGGAATGATTCGAATTCTTGTCAATCTTTAATTTTTTTGGCCTGCCAACATCATTCAACCCATGTGCTATCTCCATCCCTTGGTGATGCAAATAATATATGCTTGTTTGTCAAGGTAAGCTTTTAATGCAAAAAGTATTGTTGTTGAGAAATGTCAACAAAATGCTCATTTAAATATTGTAACTCTAAAATGCATTCAACTCATATCCATATTATGGATTTAATATTAATATATTCAAGAATTCTCAATAACAAGGTATGGGATGACAAGTAGGGGCCCATACACCCTACCCTTTCTCCCTCCTCCCTCCTCCCTCCATGAGAGGAGACTCTACACTATTGAGGTCCAACTAATTCCCTTTCCCCAAGCATGGCCACTTCTTCCCTACCCAAGGGTGAGTGTTTCCAAATACATCCCCATGAAAATCTCTCAAAAACAATCAACACACCAAGAAGGCATAAGAATAACTTCAAAGAAAACAAGATAAAATCCCTCCCAATACCACCCTCAACACACAAGCAAGAAATGCATATCTACACATTGTCTCCAACATGATTCAACAAGATTCAAAACATGAACACACACAAGGAACCATTCATGGAGTGAAGAACTCCTACCTTAAAAAAAAAAGGTTATGGAAATGGTGGTTTGAGAAGAGCTTCCTTTTCTTCCTTCAATCTTCAAGACTTCCTCCAAACTAGAGGATTGGGTGACAAAAAAAACTAAAGTTCCCCCAAAAGGCCTCTAAGTATGGTCCTTAACTCCAATAGGATTCAAGTAACTCAAGATGGGGGTTGGTTTTACTAACCCAAGTAAAGGACAACCCATTTTCGAAATCAGCCTATAATAGGGTTTTTAAGAGACCCTAAGAGTCAACCTAGGAGGCTAGAGGGTTGGAAAGTACCTCCACCCATACCCTTATCCATAGGGGTGCTTAAATTTAATGTTGCTAAGCCTTAAAGGCTTATTAAGAACAATTTAAAAGTTGGGAGGATAGCAAGATCAATTTAAAACCTTTAAAGAATTACAATATAAGGTTAGCACAAAAATTAATAAGTAGTTTAGCTTCGCTTTTCCATTGATTTGTCTTGGCTAATTTTTCTACACACTCATTGCACACATCAGTAGGTCCAAAACCATATGCATAATGTGAATTACATATTAGAGGGATTATATAAATTAAAGCATCCATTTCTAAGAATTAGTTGTTCATCTAATTCTACTCATACTTCTAACCTTTCAACTTGCATAACCAAATGTGTTAGCATTGCATACATTTTCTTTCATCATTATACATATTTATAAGCATTAAATGGAAAAATCAAATAACTAAAGTAAGCATCATACATCGCAAAATAGCATAACAATGTTCAGTGTATCCAATAATGTTCTGACATGTTAGCATGAGTATCAAAATAACAATGTGGCATTGGTGCTAGGATGGGTTGGGGTGAGGCCTCACAATCGTGTATTCTATATGCTTCTTGTTTTGAGTTTTGGGTTGACTAGTGTTGACCAGTCTTAGGTTGTTACCAGAGGCTCGGAGGTTATGAGATATGATGGCATGTTGATTTTATTTGGTCTCGATCTTTATAAGCCCAACCATGGTAATGTGATCGTATGCTCTATGAAATGTTTGTATTTGTTCATTAGTCTTCATGTGTGAAGCTGAGATGTATGTGTATGAGACATTGAGCTAATCATTTTTGAGTCATCGATCAGTTATCCTTGGATTATTTTCTAGTCGCCATGATGGGACTGAAATAAAGATTTATTTCTTGATGATGTCATGTTGTGACATGTTTGACTCAACCATTTTGGAGTCTTCGATCAGTATGATTTTGTGATATTCTTGGTTGCTTGTTGAGAACCAATGGATATTGTGATTTATTTTGAGATATATTTTGGTTATTGAGAACCAATGATTATTATGATTATTAGTGATGCCTTCAGTTGCCAATAGAGAACTGTTGTGGTCATGATTTTCTATGGATGTTTTTTCAGATGCTCATGAAGATTTGATGATTCTTATCTTGGAGATTTAATGATTCTTATTATGGATATTTGATGCTTTTATGCATATTTGATGATTTTATTATGGATTATCTTTTGTGATTTTGAGATTTATGATTCCATGAGCTTAGGGTAGGTAATCTACTTGTAGTGTCAGGAAGTGGCTTGCAATGGGGGTCGGGGCCCTAAGTGGCTGCCAAGGTAACTCATTGTAAGTTTGGTTAATAAGTGATAACATTTATACACTAAATGGGGATTAAATGAACCTAAAAAGATAATTGTTGATGTTCTCGCCCATGCCTTGAGCACTTGTACATGCTAGGATGGGAGTAGTGAGAACGCATGGTTGCGACCATGCATTCCGTAGTGTGCCTCGTCAGTATGAGAGAATACTAGTGGCCGCATGAGATCAGTATGAACCCGTGGAGTTTAGCTAACTGTCAAGGTAACTCGTATGTGATAAATGTGATGACACTTTCCAACTTGCAGAGTAGGTTTCTTACATGTCATTGTGTACCTCTGAGAATTAGATGTCAGTTTTGTGTGATGGGACCTTTGAGTTAGTATACTTTTAGGATTCCTAGACTTAGAGAGTATCTATGCTATGTGATTTTGATAGCCTGTTAGGAACTTGAGATTATCTCCTCAGCACAGTGGGAGTGGACCACTTAGGATCCACGCGGTCGGGTGGTAGTGTTTTATCACTCTTATTATTTGAGATCTATCTGGAACACGGTGGCTGATGCTTTCTTAGTTGGTATTTATCTTCATTATGTTCTTGGATCATTATGATTGATGATATACCTTATGATAGATTTATTTACTGGTATGTTCCTTACATTGATCATTTGCATATATTAGATGATGGTATCTTATGCTTTACTTTGCATGTTAGTAGGATGTTTTAGGAGTCACATTCCTACTATGATAATACTGATGATCTCTTCGGTGCTTTGGAATGTTACGCACGGAGGGATGGCTAAGATCCACGATGGTCTAATGATACTATTTATGGTTGGGAGGAACCGTGCACTTAGTTATTTATGTTTGTGATTTATGGTTATCTCTTATGATGGATATTTATATTTTTTGTGATGATGTATCATGTATGACATGTGGTTTCATTTATGTTATTGCATCATGGATTAATATTGGATGAAGATGTAATTTATTTACATGGATGTTTATTCTTTTAAGCTTTCATACCCTGTGACATTTATAGTGGGTGATTGAGCAATCTGAAATGTAATTACTAAAAAGGACACTTGTATATAGTTTAAGAATGTTGGATGTATCATTGTTATTTCATAAGGATGAGATGTTAGATGAATAGTTAATTTAGATGTGATACAACGTTAAGGGATCTTTAAAGAATGCAATCTATTATGTTATGTTATGTGTACTTTTATTCAAATTGTTTCTATTGCTTCCGCAAGTGTTGTGAATGGTTTTACTTTCATGTTTTAAAAAAAAAATTGTTAGGTAAACTTAGTGTAATTCTTTGAATCCCTTTGTAGGGCATTACAAATTAAATGGAGTAGTTACTTCTAATTAATTAAACAAAGTAATTTAATTAAATTCGAAGCCATTCCTAATTAATTAAACGAAGTTATTTAATTAAATAAGAAAAGTGTCTCTGATTAATTAAAGATTATTTAAGTAAATAGAAAAAGTAATTATTAGAGCATATCTCATTTTATTAAATTAAATATATAAACAAAATCTCTCTTCAATTCAAAAAGGGAAATTTACAGTTCACTATTGATCAAAAATGAGTTAAATCAGTTAACTCCTTTTTTCTACTCAAATTGAATCAGTTAACTCCTTATTTTACTCAAATTAAATCTGTTAACTCCCTTTAATTTGGAAATCTCCCTTTATGACTGAACTTCACCTTTAATCCTGACCGTTCATTTAAATCGATCTCAATCGTTGATGAATTCAAAGAAAGTCTATTTAAGAGACCCTCATCTCTTCATTTTGAAAGGTTGAATGAGAATTTGCATTGAATTGTTGCTAGAATTCATACTAATATTTGCTCATATTCACATACGTAAAGATCAAGTTTGACCAAAAGTTGTCCAGATTTAACCACGGCTGACTTAAGTTCAGTAGTTTCAATTTTTTTTTAAAAATAAATAAACAAAGTTATTTAATTAAATGGAGTACTTACTTCTAATTAATTAAAAAAAGTTATTTAATTAAATGAGAAGCCATTCCTAACTAATTAAATGAAGTTATTTAATTAGAATAAGAAAAGTGTCTCTAAGTAATTAAAGATTATTTAATTAAATAGAAAAAGTAATTATGAGAGCATATCTCATTTTATTGAATTAAATATCTGAACAAAATCTCTCTTTAGTTCAAAAAGGGAAATTTCCATTTCACTATTGATCAAAAATGAGTTAAATTAGTTAACTCTTTTTTCTACTCAAATTGAATCAGTTAACTCTTTATTTTACTCAAATTAAATCTATTAACTCCCTTTAATTTGGAAATCTCCCTTTATGACTGAACTTCACCTTTAATCCTGACCGTTGATTGAAATCGATCTCAACCGTTGATGAATTCAAAGAAAGTCTATTTAAGAGACCCTCATCTCTTCATTTTGAAAGGTTGAATGAGAATTTGCATCGAATTGTTGTTGGAATTCATACAAACATTTGCTCATATTCACATACGCAAAGATCAAGTTTGACCAAAAGTTGATCAGATTTAACCACGGTTGACTTGAGTTGACTAGTTTCAAAATGAATTTTGAAATAATTAAACAAAATTATTAATTAAATGGAGTACTTACTTCTAACTAATTAAACAATGTTATTTAATTAAATGAGAACCCATTCAAAATTAATTAAATGAAGTTATTTATTAATAAGAAAAGTGTCTCTAATTAATTAAAGATTATTTAATCTAATAGAAAATGTAATTATGAGAGTATATCTCATTTTATTAAATTAAATATCTCAACAAAATCTCTCTTCAGTTCAAAAAGGGAAATTTCTAGTTCACTACTGATCAAAAATCAGTTAAATTAGTTGACCCCTTTTTCTACTCAAATTGAATAAGTTAACTCCTTATTTTACTCAAATCAAATTTGTTAACTCCCTTTACTTTGAAAATCTCCCTTTATGCCTGAACTTCACCTTTAATCCTAACCGTTGATTAAAATCGATCTCAACCGTTGATGAATTCAAAGAAAGTCTATTTAAGAGACCATTATCTCTTCATTTTGAAAGGTTGAATGAGTATTTTCATCGAATTGTTGTTGGAATTCATACTCACATTTGCTAATATTCACATATGCAAAGATCAAGTTTGACCAAAAGTTGACCAGATTTAAGCACGGTAGACTTGAGTTGACTAGTTTCGAAAAGAATTTTAAAATAATTAAACGAAATTATTTAATTAAATGGAGTACTTACTTCTAATTAATTAAACAAAATTATTTAATTAAATGAGAAGCCATATCTAATTAATTAAATGAAGTTATTTAGTTAAATAAGAAAAGTGTTTCTAAATAATTAAAGATTATTTAATTAAATAGAAAAAGTAATTATGAGAGCATATCTCGTTTTATTAAATTAAATATCTCAACAAAATCTCTATTCAATTCAAAAAGGGAAATTTCTAGTTCACTATTGATCAAAAATGAGTTAAATCAGTTGACTCCTTTTTCTACTCAAATTGAATCAATTAACTCCTTATTCTACTCAAATTAAATCTATTAACTCCCTTTAATTTAGAAATCTCCCTTTATTAATGAACTTCACCTTTAATCGTAACCGTGGATTGAAATTGATCTCAACTGTTGATGAATTCCAAGAAAGTCTATTTAAGAGACCCTCATCTCTTCATTTTAATAATTTGAATGGTAATTTGCATCGAATTGTTGTTGGAATTCATATTCGAAATTTTCTCATATTCACATATGCAAAGATCAAGTTTGACTAAAAGTTGACCAGATTTAACCATGGTTGACTTGAGATGACTAGTTTCGAAAAGAATTTTGAAATAATTAAACGAAGTTATTTAATTAAATAGAGTACTTACTTCTATTTAATTAAACAAAGTTATTTAATTAAATGAGAAGACATTTTTAATTAATTAAATGAAGTTATTTAATTAAATAAAAAAAGTGTCTCTAATTAGTTAAAGATTATTTAATTAAATAGAAAAAGTAATTATGAGAGCATATCTCATTTTATTAAATTAAATATCTCAACAAAATCTCTCTTCTGTTCAAAAAGGGAAATTTCAAGTTCACTATTGATAAAAATGAGTTAAATCAGTTAACTCCTTTTTTTACTCAAATTCAGTTTGTTAACTCCTTATTTTACTCAAATTAAATCTGTTAACTCCCTTTAGTTTGAGAATCTCCCTTTATGACTAAACTTCACCTTTAATCCTGACCGTTGATTGAAATTGATCTCAACCGTTGATGAATTACAGGAAAGTCTATTTAAGAGACCCTCATCTCTTAATTTTGAAAGGTTGAATGAGAATTTGCATCGAATTTTTATTGGAATTCATACTCACATTTGGTCATATTCACATACGCAAAGATCAAGTTTGACAAAAAGTTGACTAGATTTAACCATGGTTGACTTGAGTTGACTAGTTTTGAAAAGAATTTTGAAATAATTAAACGAAATTATTTAATTAAACGAAGAACTTACTTCTAATTAATTAAAAAAGTTATTTAATTAAATGAGAAGCCATTCCGAATTAACTAAATGAAGTTATTTAATTAAATCAGAAAAGTGTCCCAAATTAATTAAAGATTATTTAATTAAATAAAAAAAGTAATTATGAGAGCATATCTCATTTTATTAAATTAAATATCTCAACAAAATCTCTCTTCAAGTCAAAAAGGGAAATTTCCAGTTCACTATTGATCAAAAATGAGTTAAATCAGTTAACTCATATTTTTACTCAAATTAAGTTTGTTAACTTCTTATTTTACTCAAATTAAATCTGTTAACTCCCTTTAATTTGGAAATCTCATTTTATGACTGAACTTCACCTTTAATCTTGACCGTTGATTGAAATTGATCTCTAACGTTGATGAATTATAGGAAAGTCTATTTAAGAGACCCTCATCTCTTCATTTTGAAAGGTTGAATGAGAATTTGCATCGAATTGTTGCTGTAATTCATACTCACATTTGATCATATTCACATATGCAAAGATCAAGTTTGACCAAAAGTTAACTAGATTTAACTACGGTTGACTTGAGTTGACTAGTTTCAAAAATAATTTTGAAATAATTAAACGAAATTGTTTAATTAAATGGAGTACTTACTTCTAATTAATTAAATAAAGTTATTTAATTAGATGTGAAGCCATTCCTAATTAATTAAATGAAGTTATTTAATTAAATAAGAAAAGTGTCTCTAATTAATTAAAAATTATTTAAATAAATAGAAAAAGTAATTATGAGAGCATATCTCATTTTATTAAATTAAATATCTCAACAAAATCTCTCTTCAGTTGAAAAAGGGAAATTTCCAATTGACTATTGATCAAAAATGAGTTAAATCAGCTAACTCTTTTTTCTACTCAAATTGAATTAGTTAACTCCTTATTTTACTCAAATTAAATCTGTTAACTCCCTTTAATTTGGAAATCTCCCTTTATGACTGAACTTCACCTTTAATCCTGACCGTTGATTGAAATCGATCTCAACCGTTAATGAATTCTAGGAAAGTCTATTTAAGAGACCCTCATCTCTTCATTTTGAAAGGTTGAATGAGAATTTGCATTGAATTGTTGCTGGAATTCATACTCACATTTGCTCATATTCACATACGCAAAGATTAAGTTTGACCAAAAGTTGACCAGATTTAACCACGGTTGACTTGAGTTGACTAGTTTCGAAAAGAATTTTGAAATAATTAAACGAAATTATTTAATTAAATGGAGTACTTACTTCTAACTAATTAAAGAAAATTATTTAATTAAATGAGAAGCCATTCATAATTAATTAAATGAAGTTATTTAATTAAATAAGAAAAGTGTCTCTAATTAATTAAAGATTATTTAAGTAAATAGAAAAAGTAATTATGAGAGCATATATCATTTTATTAAATTAAATATATCAACAAAATCTCTCTTAAGTTCAAAAAGAGCAATTACAGTTCACTATTGATCAAAAATGAGTTAAATCAGTTAACTCCTTTTTCTACTCAAATTGAATCAGTTAACTCCTTATGTTACTCAAATTAAATCTGTTAACTCCCTTTAATTTGGAAATCTCCTTTTATGACTGAACTTCACCTTTAATCCCGACCGTTGATTTAAATCGATCTCAACTATTGATGAATTCGAGGAAAGTCTATTTAAGAGACCCACATCTCTTCATTTTGAAAGGTTGAATGAGAATTTGCATTGAATTGTTGCTGAAATTCATACTCACATTTGCTCATATTCACATACACAAAGATCAAGTTTGACCAAAAGTTAACCAGATTTAACCACGGTTGACTTGAGTTCAGTAGTATCGAAAAGAATTTTGAAATAAATAAATAAAATTATTTAATTAAATGGAGTACTTACTTTTATTTAATTAAACAAAGTTATTTAATTAAATGAGAAGCCATTCCTAACTAATTAAATGAAGTTATTTAATTAGAATAAGAAAAGTGTCTCTAATTAATTAAAGATTATTTAATTAAATAGAAAAAGTAATTATGAGAGCATATCTCATTTTATTAAATTAAATATCTCAACAAAATCTCTCTTCAGTTCAAAAAGGGAAATTTCCAATTCACTATTGATAAAAAATGAGTTAAATTTGTTAACTTCTTTTTCTACTCAAACTGAATCAGTTAACTCTTTATTTTACTCAAATTAAATCTGTTAACTCCCTTTAATTTGGAAATCTCCCTTTATGACAGAACTTCTCCTTTAATCCTGACTGTTGATTGAAATCGATCTCAACCGTTGATGAATTCCAAGAAGGTCTATTTAAGAGACCCTCGTCTCTTCATTTTGAAAGGTTGAATGAGAATTTGCATCGAATTGTTGTTGGAATTCATAGTCACATTTGCTCATATTCACATATGAAAAGATAAAGTTTGACCAAAAGTTGACCAGATTTAACAACAGTTGACTTGAGTTGACTAATTTCGAGAAGAATTTTCAAATAATTAAATAAAATTATTTAATTAAATGGAGTACATACTTCTAATTAATTAAACAAAGTTATTTAATTAAATGAGAAGCCATTCCTAATTAATTAAATGAAGTTATTTAATTAATTAAAAAAATTGTCTCTAATTAATTAAAGATTATTTAATTAAATAGAAAAATTAATTATGAGAGCATATCTCATTTTATTAAATTAAATATCTCAACTAAATCTCTCTTCAGTTCAAAAAGGGAAATTTCCACTTCATTATTGATAAAAAAACGAGTTAAATCAATTAACTCCTTTTTCTACTCAAATTGAATGAGTTAACTCCTTATTTTACTCAAATTAAATCTGTTAACTCTTTTTAATTTTTAAATCTTCCTTTATGACTGAAATTCACCTATAATCCTGACCGTTGATTGAAATCGATTTCAACTGTTGATGAATACCAGGAAAGTCTATTTAAGAGACCCTCATCTCTTCATTTTGAAAGGTTGAATAAGAATTTGCATCGAATTATTGGTGGAATTCATACTCACATTTGTTCATATTGACATACGCAAAGATCAAGTTTGACCAAAAGTTGACCAAATTTAACCACCGTTGACTTGAGTTGACTATTTTCGAAAAGAATTTTGTAATACTTAAATGAAATTATTTAATTAGATGGAGTACTTAATTCTAATTAAATAAACAAAGTTATTTAATTAAATGAGAAGCCATTCCTAATTAATTAAATGAAGTTATTTAATTAAATAAGAAAAGTGTCTCTAATTAATTGAAGATTATTCAATTAAATAGAAAAAATAATTATGAGAGCATATCTCATTTTATTAAATTAAATATCTCAACAAAATCTCTGTTAAGTTCAAAAAGGGAAATTTCTAGTTCACTATTGATCAAAAATGAGTTAAATTAGCTAACTCCTATTTCTACTCAAATTGAATCAGTTAACTCTTTATTTTACTCAAATTAAATTTGTTAACTCCCTTTAATTTTAAAATCTCCCTTTATGACTGAACTTCAACTTTAATCATGTCTGTTGATTGAAATCGATCTCAAACATTGATGAATTCTAGGAAAGTCTATTTAAGAGACCCTCATCTCTTCATTTTGAAAAGTTGAATGAGAATTTGCATTCAATTGTTGCTGGAATTCATACTCACATTTGCTTATATTCACATATGCAAAGATTAAGTTTGACCAAAAGTTGACCAAATTTAACCATGATTGACTTGAGTTGACTAGTTTCAAAAGGAATTTTGAAATAATTAAACGAAATTATTTAATTAAATGGAGTACTTACTTCTAATTAATTAAACAAAGTTATTTAATTAAATGAGAAACCATTCCTAATTAATTAAATGAATTTATTTAATTAAATAAGAAAAGTGTCTCTAATTAATTAAAGATTATTTAATTAAATAGAAAAGGTAATTATGAGAGCATAACTCATTTTATTAAATTAAATATCTCAACAAAATCTCTCCTTAGTTCAATAAGGAAAATTTCCAGTTCACTATTGATAAAAAATGAGTTAAATCTGTTAACTCCTTTTTCTACTCAAATTGAATCAGTTAACTCCTTATTTTACTCAAATTAAATCTGTTAACTCCCTTTAATTTGGAAATCTTCCTTTATGACTAGACTTCACCTTTAATCCTAACCGTTGATTGAAATCGATCTCAACCGTTGATGAATTCTAGGAAAGTCTATTTAAGAGACCCTCGTCTCTTCATTTTAAAAAGTTGAATGAGAATATATGCATCGGATTGTTGCTGGAATTCATACCCACATTTTCTCATATTCACATACGCAAAGATCAAGTTTGACCAAAAGTTGACCAGATTTAACCACGGGTGACTTGAGTTGACTAGTTTCGAAAAGAATTTTGAAATAATTAAAAGAAATTATTTAATTAAATGGAAAACTTACGTCTAATTAATTAAACAAAGTTGTTTAATTAAATGAGAAGCCATTCCTAATTAATTAAATGAAGTTATTTAATTAAATAAGAAAAGTGTATCTAATTAATTAAAGATTATTTAATTAAATAGAAAAAGTAATTATGAGAGCATATCTCATTTTATTAATTTAAATATCTCAACAAAATCTCTCTTCAATTCAAAAAGGGAAATTTCTAGTTCACTATTGATAAAAAATGAATTAAATCAGTTAACTTCTTTTTCTACTCAAATTGAATCAGTTAACTCCTTATTTTACTCAAATTATATTTGTTAACTCCCTTTAATTTGGAAATATCTTTTTATGACTGAACTTTACCTTGAATCCTGACCGTTGATTGAAATCGATCTCAACCATTGATGAATTATAGGAAAGTCTATTTAAGAGAACCTCATCTCTTCATTTTGAAAGGTTGAATGAGAATTTGCATCGAATTGTTGCTGGAATTCATACCTACATTTTCTAATATTTACATATGCAAAGATGAAGTTTGACTAAAAGTTGACCAGATTTAACCACAGTTGACTTGAGTTGATTAGTTTCGAAAAGAATTTTGAAATAATTAAACAAAATTATTTAATTAAATGGAGTACTTAATTCTAATTAATTAAACAAAGTTATTTAATTAAATGAGAAGCCATTCCTAATTAATTAAATGAAGTTATTTAATTAACTAAGAAAAGTGTCTCTAATTAATTAAAAATTATTTAATTAAATAGAAAAAGTAATTATGAGAGCATATCTCATTTTATTAAATTAAATATCTCAACAAAATCTCTCTTTAGTTCAAAAAGAAAAATTTCCAGTTCATTATTGATAAAAAATGAGTTAAATCAGTTAACTCCCTTTTCTACTCAAATTGAATGAGTTAACTCCTTATTTTACTCAAATTAAATCTGTTAACTCCCTTTAATTTGGAATTTTCCCTTTATGACTAAACTTCACTTTTAATCCTGACCGTTGATTGAAATTGATCTCAACTGTTGATGAATTCTAGGAAAGTCTATTTAAGAGACCCTCATCTCTTCATTTTGAAAGGTTGAATGAGAATTTGCATCGAATTGTTGCTAGAATTCATACCTACATTTTCTCATATTTACATATGCAAAGATGAAGTTTGACCAAAAGTTGACCAGATTTAACCACAGTTGACTTGAGTTGATTAGTTTCGAAAAGAATTTTGAAATAATTAAACAAAATTATTTAATTAAATGGAGTACTTAATTCTAATTAATTAAACAAAGTTATTTAATTAAATGAGAAGCCATTCCTAATTAATTAAATGAAGTTATTTAATTAAATAAGAAAAGTGTCTCTAATTAATTAAAGATTATTTAATTAAATAGAAAAAGTAATTATGAGAGCATATCTCATTTTATTAAATTAAATATCTCAACAAAATCTCTCTTCAGTTCAAAAAGAAAAATTTCCAGTTCATTATTGATAAAAAATGAGTTAAATCAGTTAACTCCTTTTTCTACTCAAATTGAATCAGTTAACTCCTTATTTTACTCAAATTAAATCTGTTAACTCCCTTTAATTTGAAAATCTCCCTTTATGACTAAACTTCACTTTTAATCCTGACCGTTGATTGAAATTGATCTCAACTGTTGATGAATTCTAGGAAAGTCTATTTAAGAGACCCTCATCTCTTCATTTTGAAAGGTTGAATGAGAATTTGTATCGAATTGTTGCTGGAATTTATACTCACATTTGCTCATATTCACATACGCAAAGATCAAGTTTGAAAAAAAGTTGACCAGATTTAACCACGATTGATTTGAGTTGACTAGTTTTGAAAAGAATTTTGAAATAATTAAACGAAATTATTTAATTAAATGGAGTACTTACTTCTAATTAATTAAACAAAGTCATTTAATTAAATGAGAAGCCATTCATAATTAATTAAATGAACTTATTTAATTACATAAGGAAAGTTTCTATAATTAATTAAAGATTATTTAATTAAATAGAAAAAGTAGTTATGAGAGCATATCTCATTTTATTAAATTAAATATCTCAAAAAAATGAGTTAAATCAATTAACTCCTTTTTCTACTCAAATTGAATCAGTTAACTCCTTATTTTACTCAAATTAAATCTGTTAACTCTCTTTAATTTGAAAATCTCTCTTTATGACTGAACTTCACCTTTAATCCTGACCGTTGATTGAAATCGATCTCAACCGTTGATGAATTCTAGGAAAGTCTATTTAAGAGACCCTCATCTCTTCATTTTGAAAGGTTGAATGAGAATTTGCATTGAATTGTTGCTAGAATTCATACTCACATTTGCTCATATTCACATACGCAAAGATCAAGTTTGACCAAAAGTTGACCAAATTTAACCACGGTTGACTTGAGTTGACTAGTTTCGAAAATAATTTTGAAATAATTAAACGAAATTATTTAATTAAATGGAGTACTTACTTCTAATTAATTAAACAAAGTTATTTAATTAAATGAGAAGTCATTCCTAATTAATTAAAGATTATTTAATTAAATAGAAAAAGTAATTATGAGAGCATATCTCATTTTATTAAATTAAATATCTCAAAAAAATCTCTCTTCAGTTCAAAATGGGAAATTTTCAGTTCACTATTGATCAAAAATGAGTTAAATCGGTTAACTCCTTTTTCTACTCAAATTGAATAAGTTAACTCCTTATTTTACTCAAATTAAATCTGTTAACTCCCTTTAATTTGGGAATGTCCCTTTATGACTGAACCTCATCTTCAATCTTGACCGTTGATCTGAACCGATCTCAACCGTTGATGGATTCTAGGAGAGTCTATTGAAGAGATCCTCATCTTCTCATTTTGGAGGATGAATTTGGAGAATCTGCATCGAATCGCTGTTGGAATTCATGCTCACGTTTGCTTACATTTCTTGCATACATTCTCATTCTTAGTTTAATCATGCATATGCTTAATCTAGTTTGCTTTATTTGTTCTTAGATTACATTGCATCTTTCATTTTAGATTAATTTGCATTCTCGTTCTTAGCTTAATTTCATTGTCCAATCCTTCATTCTTAGAGGGTCTGGTTGCCTGCACCTTGATTTTGAGGATATTAACAGGCAAAATCTCTTTAGATAGAAGGCAACAGGTCGCTTTGCAGGGCAAATTTTGGATGAACAATCCAATGTTCATTTAGAGATGAATCCGCATGCAATGACCGTGTTGAAGTGTGTGTTAGCATAGTTCGCATTTTCACATATACAGAATTCATACTCACATTTTCTCATATTCACATACGCAAAGATCAAGTTTGACCAAAAGTTGACCAGATTTAACCACGGGTGACTTGAGTTGACTAGTTTCGAAAAGAATTTTGAAATAATTAAACGAAATTATTTAATTAAATAGAGTACTTACTTCTAATTAATTAAACAAAATTATTTAATTAAATGAGAAGCCATTCCTAATTAATTAAATGAAGTTATTTAATTAAATAAGAAAAGTGTCTCTAATTAATTAAAGATTATTTAATTAAATAGAAAAAGTAATTATGAGAGCATATCTCATTTTATTAAATTAAATATCTCAACAAAATCTCTCTTCAGTTCAAAAAGGGAAATTTCTATTTCACTATTGATCAAAAATGAGTTAAATGAGTTAACTCCTTTTTTCTACTCAAATTGAATCAGTTAACTCCTTATTTTACTCAAATTAAATCTGTTAACTCCTTTTAATTTGGAAATCTCCCTTTATGACTAAACTTCACCTTTAATCCTGACCGTTGATTGAAATCGATCTCAACCGTTGATGAATTCCAGGAAAGTCTATTTAAGAGACTCTCATCTCTTCATTTTGAAAGGTTGAATGAGAATTTGCATCGAATTGTTGCTAGAATTCATTCTCACATTTGCTCATATTCACATATGCAAAGATCAAGTTTGACCAAAAGTTGACCAGATTTAACCACGGTTGACTTGAGTTGACTAGTTTCAAAAATAATTTTGAAATAATTAAACAAAATTATTTAATTAAATCGAGTACTTACTTCTAATTAATTAAACAAAGTTATTTAATTAAATGAGAAGCCATTCCTAATTAATTAAATGAAGTTATTTAATTAAATAAGAAAAGTGTCTTTAATTAATTAAAGATTATTTAATTAAATAGAAAAAGTAATTATGAGAACATATCTCATTTTATTAAATTAAATATCTCAACAAAATCTCTCTTTAGTTCAAAAAGGGAAATTTTTAGTTCACTATTGATCAAAAATGAGTTAAATCAGTTAACTCCTTTTTCTACTCAAATTGAATCAGTTAACTCCTTATTTTACTCAAATTAAATCTATTAACTCCCTTTAATTTGGGAATCTCCCTTTATGATTGAACTTCACCTTTAATCTTGACCGTTGATTGAAATCAATCTCAACCATTGATGAATTCTCAGGAAAGTCTATTTAAGAGACCCTCATCTCTTCATTTTGAAAGGTTGAATGAGAATTAGCATCGAATTGTTGCTGGAATTCATACTCACATTTGCTCATATTCACATACGCAAAGATCAAGTTTGACCAAAAGTTGACCAAATTTAACCATGGTTGAGTTGAGTTGGCTAGTTTCAAAAAGAATTTTGAAATAATTAAACGAAATTATTTAATTAAATGGAGTACTTACTTCTAATTAATTAAACAAGGTTATTTAATTAAATGAGAAGCCATTCCTAATTAATTAAATGAATTTATTTAATTAAATAAGAAAAGTGTCTCTAATTTTAGAGACAATTAGGTTTTGGAGGGAGAGGAGGGGAGCTCTACTACAACTATCCTTACCCTAGCTTGGACCAAGGTTGGTATCTCAAGCTTGCTTCCTTTCCTTTTTCTTTCTTTTAGCATGGTTAAGCCAATCTGCAAGTGTGGAGTTTATCAATGGAGTATGCATTGCATTGCATTATGGAGTAGCATTCATGTGAGTGTTTGAATGGTGTTCATTCCATGTAGATTAGTGTGACACCATTGTACATGTTGTTGTATTGTGTCGAGTATTGTGAGTATGAGGTTTGGATTTCCTCTATTTCCTTGTTGCATTATGGGTGGTTATATTGTGTTGTGATAATGTGATGTGCTCTTGAAAATATGTTGTTTTATTGCTACTTGGTTTTGTTTTCTTGTTGTGCTTATGTGTTCTTATGGGTGTGGGACTTACACTCACCCTTGTGGGAAGGGAAGAGAAGTCAAAGGTGAACAAGCAATAGTTGGAATGCATAGTTGAGGACCTTGGAGTATGGGCTCCATTGTATGCCATTGCCATATTCATATTTTGCCTCGGGGGAGGACAAGAAAAAAAAAAAAATTGGTGAGGAAGGAAGTAACTGAAGTATGGGTTTGTAGGAAGCTAAAGCTGTTGGTTGTGTGTGGTGGAGGATGTTGTGTTGGTAGTGTGTGTGGTGGAAGATCTTTATGAAGCCCTGAAAGGGCATGATATTATGAAGCCCCGAAAGGGCCTTGTATTTTGTTGATTTAGCCCTGAAAGGGCATGAGTTTTATGGCAAATATGATATGAAATGGTAAACCTCGTTGTGTTTCCACCTTCACCCTATGTTCAAGGTTCCAATGGTGAGCCTTTGTGAAATATCCTTGGGATGGAATTTGTTGCAGTTTTTTCATGCGGTGTATATGTTTCTTACAAGTGTATAGTGGATTTTGTTTGAGCCTTGTTCCCCTAGCGCAGGGGTGGTCTCTTTGAGGCCTATGGTTGGGTGGAAAGCACCCATGGTCCTTGTTGTTTTTTTGTGATGCATTTGCAAGTTCTTAGAGAAAAATCTTGGAAACTTGAAGTCCTTGTTATCTTCCATGTGCATATGAGGAGAAGACAATATTGCATTGAGATGACATAGAGAGAAAAACTCCATTTTGTTATGTGAGCCTAAATGTATTGTAAGAGAAAGCTACTATCTTGGTTTGATTGTCAATGGAAAGGTTGTGAGTGCTCATGTGTAGTAAAAGTATTTTCTATTGTGTATATTATGATATGTTGACTTCACCACCTTTTTGAGTATCATGAGGGTATCACTGAAGATAATTCATTATAATAATATTGTTGCTTTATTGGATGGTAACACCAATCAGAGATCCAAATTACTTGCTGCTCTTGAGTGGAATGCAAAAGAAATTTGATATCATAGAAGAGATAATATTCATAGGAAGGATTATCCTGGTGGATTGCTATTATCATTTTAGTTCCATTGTTTACCAATTTTGAATGTACATTCAAATCTAGATCTGCATAAGAAGATCATGTTGAGAAAATGGTTTCTAAATTTCATAATTCATAGATAGGGATAATCCAGATAACTTCATATAAAGTCTTGTCATGAAATGTTGAGTTATTGGATTAAGTTAATGTTTTGAATGCTAAATGAATCACAATTTTAAAACTATACTTAGTTTATAATTATCTCCTAATTATCCTTGCAATAACTTACCTTGAATATCCTAGATTACAGAAGAAGAAAATCAAGTGATGATATAAAATATACAAGACTTAAGACATAAGCTTGCTGTAGGTGCACATTTTATCCTCTGGAAAATGTATGAGAAAGTAAAATAAATCTCTTCTCTTAATACAGACATTAAAATATTCAAGAGTATTCCTTAGACTCCTAGGACCCTATAACCTATAAAGCATATTTTAACATAATAAACTAACCATCATATTAATTGCATTAGAAGGGACCTCATATGAGACACATAACTCGAGTCAACACCCTATCAAATCAAAAGAAACTTTTTTAAAAAAAATTATACAATGCTCATGTTAAACAAACCTAAACTAGCACCAAGTAATATTTTAAACAAGACATAGCATGACAAACAACCTACTATATTATCTACCCTAGGCTAGCATGGGTTGGTGAATGAGAAAACAATTTAATATGCTATGGAGACCAAGGTATTTAATTTCTCTGACATGACCAAGACTTATTTCATCCACCTATTCCCTAGGCGCTTTGTGCCTTCAAATATTATATTGGAATACCGTGCAAGTTTATGACATAATTCTAACAAGAGGGAATGGCTTCCATTTTGTCCTTGACGCCTTGATTTGCCTTGGAAGAAGTTATGGCATTTTATATGTCTTTCTTCACCCACCTAATTAAGACTAGGATAAACTCCACGCTGCCAACAATATGGGACCAAGTAGCAAGTTGATTTAACATGGGAATTCGAAATGCATATCTTCTAGCTCAAAATTAATAGGATTTGACTCATGGAAAAGGCACCTATGCTTGTCTTGGCCAAAAATTTGATAAGTGAGTCCACCATGGAGAGAAACCCAAGGAATTCACTTGGTCTATGGGTAAGTGAAGAAGATTATGGGGTAGTAGCACGTGGGTAGTAGGGTGATTTGGAACTTTGCTAGAGAAAAAGTATTTCATCTTCTTAAAAGAAATGTGAGTGGGGTCAAGTTAATGGACTATGATTAATAGGGTATTTTAGATAGATGGATAGTTAATATGTTCATATGAATTCATTTTGTTACCTTAGTATTAGTAAGGATAGATTATCTTTGAAAATCATTCTTTTATGATATATGTTTATATAAATGAATTAATCATTTTTTTCACTACAATTTCAATTGTAGTAGGTATTGACCCTAATATTAAAATGTGATGTCGCTTGCATTAGAGATATAATATGAATAATAAATAGATAATTCAATCTTAATAACTATGTCAATGAAATATGTAAGTTGGGATATGAAAAAAATTAAAATATACACCCATTGATTTTGGGAAAATTTTAAATACTCTAGAAAAGTGTTAATTATGTATATATTGTTATTTGAATCGATTGCATAGAGTAGCATAGTTGGCATAAAATTTGATCATAGTTCTAATGGATGGTTAATCGAGGGTTACATGCATTGAAGAAATTTTAACTCATATGACAAATTAGTAAAGATGACATTGAAATGTGGAGTACAGATTGAAGTAGTCGGTATGAGTATTCTCTTTCCAAACCCAGGGTCAGTAGATGTTAGAGGGATGCCCAACTCAGTGATGACATAGTTGTAACACGCATATGTCTTTTGGAGGTTATTTAGGCTTATGAAATTAATTAATTAAGAATAATAATAATAAGAATAATAATAATAATTTAAAAAAACAAATTGTGCTTAATGTACATTAAGGGTAAATTTAGGGCATGACATAATTAAATAAGAAAAATGTCTCTAAATAATTAAAGATTATTTAACTAAATAAAAAAAGTAATTATGAGAGCATATCTCATTTTATTAAATTAAATATCTCAACAAAATCTCTCTTCAGTTCAAAAAGGGAAATTTCCAGTTCACTATTGATCAAAAATGAGTTAAATCAGTCAACTCCTTTTTCTACTCAAATTGAATCAGTTAACTCCTTATTTTACTCAAATTAAATCTATTAACTCCCTTTAATTTGAAAATCTCCCTTTATATGACTAAACTTCACCTTTAATCCTGAACGTTGATTGAAATCGATCTCAACCGTTGATGAATTCCAGGAAAGTCTATTTAAGAGACACTCATCTCTTCATTTTGAAAGGTTGAATGAGAATTTGCATCGAATTGTTGTTGGAATTCACACTCACATTTGCTCATATTCACATACGCAAAGATCAGGTTTGACCAAAAGTTGACCAGATTTAACCACGGTCGACTTGAGTTGACTAGTTTTGAAAAGAATTTTGAAATAATTAAACGAAATTTTTTAATTAAATGGAGTACTTCTAATTTATTAAACAAAGTTATTTAATTAAATGAGAAGCCATTCCTAATTAATTAAATGAAGTTATTTAATTAAATAAGAAAACTATCTCTAATTAATTAAAGATTATTTAATTAAATAGAAAAAGTAAATATGAGAGCATATCTCATTTTATTAAATTAAATATCTCAAAAAAATCTCTCTTCAATTTAAAAAGGGAAATTTCCAGTTCACTATTGAACAAAAATGAGTTAAATTAGTTAACTTCTTTTTCTACTCAAATTGAATCAGTTAACTCCTTATTTTATTCAAATTAAATCTGTTAACTCCCTTTAATTTGGAAATCTCCCTTTATGACACTTAACCTTTAATCGTGACCATTGATTGAAATCGATCTCAACCGTTGATGAATTCCAGGAAAGTCTTTTGAAGAGACCCTCATCTCTTCATTTTGAAAGGTTGAATGAGAATTTGCATCGAATTGTTGTTGGAATTCATACTCACATTTGCTCATATTCACATATGCAAAGATCAAGTCTGACAAAAAATTGACCAGATTTAACCACGGTTGACTTGAATTCACTAGTTTCGAAAAGAATTTTGAAATAATTAAATGAAATTATTTAATTAAATTTAGTAATTACTTCTAATTAACTAAACAAATTTATTTAATTAAATGAGAAGCCATTCCTAATTAATTAAATGAAGTTATTTAATTAAATAAGAAAAGTGTCTCTAATTAATTAAAGATTATTTAATTAAATAGAAAAAGTAATTATGAGAGCATATCTCATTTTATTAAATTAAATATCTCAACAAAATCTCTCTTCAGTTCGAAAAGGGAAATTTTTAGTTCACTATTGATCAAAAATGAGTTAAATGAGTTAACTCCTTTTTCTACTCAAATTGAATCAGTTAACTCTTTATTTTACTCAAATTAAATCTGTTAACTCCCTTTAATATGGAAATCTCCCTTTATGACTGAATTTCACCTTTAATCCTGACCGTTGATTGAAATTGATCTAAACTATTGATGAATTCCAAAAAAGTCTATTTAAGAGACCCTCATCTCTTCATTTTGAAAAGTTGAATGAGAATTTGCATCGAACTGTTGCTGGAATTCATACTCACATTTGCTCATATTCACATATGCAAAGATCAAGTTTGAACAAAAGTTGACCATATTTAACCACGGTTGACTTGAGTTGACTAGTTTCGAAAAGAATTTTGAAATAATTAAACAAAATTATTTAATTAAATGGAGTACTTAATTCTAATTAATTAAACAAAGCTATTTAATTAAATGAGAGGCCATTCCTAATTAATTAAATAAAGTTATTTAATTAAATAGAAAAAGTAATTATGAGAGCATATCTCATTTTATTAAATTAAATATCTCAAAAAAATCTCTCTTCAGTTCAAAAAGAGAAATTTCTAGTTCACTATTGATCAAAAATGAGTTAAATGAGTTAACTCCTTTTTCTACTCAAATTGAATCAGTTAACACCTTATTTTACTCAAATTAAATCTGTTAACTCCCTTTAATTTGAAAATCTCCCTTTATAACTGAACTTCACCTTTAATCCTGACCGTTGATTGAAATCGATCAACCGTTGATGAATTTAAGGAAAGTCTATTTAAGAGACCCTCATCTCTTCATTTTGAAAGGTTGAATGAGAATTTGCATCGAATTGTTGCTAGAATTCATACTCACATTTGCTCATATTCACATACGCAAAGATAAGGTTTGACCAAAAGTTGACCAGATTTAACCACGGTTGACTTGAGTTGACTAGTTTCGAAAAAAAAATTCAAATAATTAAATGAAATTATTTAATTAAATGGAGTACTTACTTCTAATTAATTAATCAAAGCTATTTAATTAAATGAGAAGCCATTCCTAATTAATTAAATGAAGTTATTTAATTAAATAAGAAAAGTGTCTCTAATTAATTAAAGATTATTTAATTAAATAGAAAAAGTAATTATGAGAGCATATCTCATTTTATTAAATTAAATATCTCAACAAAATCTCTGTTCAGTTCAAAAAGGGAAATTTTCAGTTCAGTATTGATTAAAAATGAGTTAAATCAGTTAACTTTTTTTTCTACTCAAATTGAATCAGTTAACTCCTTATTTTATTCAAATTAAATCTATTAACTCTCTTTAGTTTGGAAATCCCTGTTTATGACGAAACTTCACCTTTAATCCTGACCGTTGATTTAAATCAATCTCAACCGTTGATGAATTTCAAAAAAGTCTATTTAAGAGACCCTCATCTTTTCATTTTCGAAGATTGAACTAGAATTTGCATCGAATTGTTGCTGGAATTCCTACTCACATTTGCTCATATTCACATATGCAAAGATTAAGTTTGACCAAAAATTGACCAGATTTAACCATGGCTGACTTGAGTTGACTAGTTTCGAAAAGAATTTTGAAATAATTAAACGAAATTATTTAATTAAATGGAGTACTTGATTCTACTTAATTAAACAAAGCTATTTAATTAAATGAGAAGCCATTCCTAATTAATTAAATGAAGTTAATTAATTAAATAGAAAAAGTAATCATGAGACTGAACTTTATGACTGAACTTCACCTTTAATCTTGACCGCTGATTGAAATCGATCAACCGTTGATGAATTCCAAGAAAGTCTATTTAAGAGACCATCGTCTCTTCATTTTGAAAGGTTGAATGAGAATTTGCATCAAATTGTTGCTGGAATTCATACTCACATTTGCTCACATTCACATACGCAAAGATCAAGTTTGACCAAAATTTGACCAGATTTAACCACGGTTGACTAGTTTCGAAAAGAATTTTCAAATATTTAATTGAAATTATTTAATTAAATGGAGTACTTACTTCTAATTAATTAAACAAAGCTATTTAATTAAATGAGAAGCCATTCCTAATTAATTAAATGAAGTTATTTAATTAAATAAGAAAAGTGTCTCTAATTAATTAAATATTATTTAATTAAATAGAAAAAGTAATTATGAGCGCATATCTCATTTTATTAAATTAAATATCTCAACAAAAATCTCTCTTCAGTTCAAAAAGGGAAATTTCTAGTTCAGTATTGATAAAAAATGAGTTAAATCTGTTAACTCCTTTTTCTACTCAAATTGAATCAGTTACCTCCTTATTCTACTCAAATTAAATCTGTTAACTACCTTTAATTTCGAAATCTCCCTTTATGATTGAACTTCACCTTTAATCCTCACCGTTGATTGAAATCGATCTCAACCATTGATGAATTCTAGGAAAGCCTATTTAAGAGACCCTCATCTCTTAATTTTGAAAGGTTGAATGAGAATTTGCATCAAATTTTTGCTGAAATTGATACTCACATTTGCTCATATTCACATACGCAAAGATCAAGTTTGACCAAAAGTTGACCAGATTTAACCACGGTTGACTTAGTTGACTAGTTTCAAAAAGAATTTTAAAATAATTAAATGAAATTATTTAATTAAATGGAGTACTTACTACTAATTAATTAAACAAAGTTATTTAATTAAATAAGAAGTCATTCCTAATTAATTAAATAAAGTTATTTAATCAAATAAAAAAATTGTCTCTAATTAATTAAAGATTATTTAATTAAATAGAAAAAGTAATTATGAGAGCATATCGCATTCTATTAAATTAAATATCTCAACAAAATCTCTGTTCAGTTGAAAAAGGAAAATTTCCAGTTCACTATTGATCAAAAATGAGTTAAATGAGTTAACTCCTTTTTCAACTCAAATTGAATCAGTTAACTCCTTATTTTACTCAAATTAAATCTGTTAACTCCCTTTAATTTGAAACCTTTATGATTGAACTTCACCTTTAATCCTGACCATTGATTGAAATTGACATAAACCATTGATGAATTCTTAAAAAGTCTATTTCAGAAACACTCATCTCTTCATTTTGAAAGGTTGAATGAGAATTTGCATCAAATCGTTGCTGCAATTCATACTCACATTTGCTCATATTCACATACGCAAAGATCAAGTCTGACAAAAAATTGACCAGATTTAACCACGGTTGACTTGAGTTGACTAGTTTCGAAAAGAATTTTGAAATAATTAAACGAAATTATTTAATTAAATGGAGTACTTACTTCTAATTAATTAAACAAAGCTATTTAATTAAATAAGAAGCCATTCCTAATTAATTAAATGAAGTTATTTAATTAAATAAGAAAAGTGTCTCTAATTAAAGTTGACCAGATTTAACCACAGTCGACTTGAGTTGACTAGTTTCAAAAAAAATTTTGAAATAATTAAACGAGATTATTTAATTAAATGGAGTACTTACTTCTAATTAATTAAACAAAGCTATTTAAATAAATGAGAAGCCATTCCTAATTAATTAGAGACACTTTTCTTATTTAATTAAATAACTTCATTTAATTAATTAGGAATGGCTTCTCATTTAATGAAATAACTTTGTTTAACTAATTAGAAGTAAGAACTCCATTTAATTAAATAATTTCGTTTAATTATTTCAAAATACTTTTCAAAACTAGTCAACTCAAGTCAACTGTAGTTAAATCTGGTCAACTTTTGGTCAAACATGATCTTTGCATATGTGAATATGAGCAAATGTGAGTATGAATTCTAGCTATAATTTGATGCAAATTCTTATTCAACCTTTCAAAATGAAGAGATGAGAGTCTCTTAAATAGACTTTCTTAGAATTTATCAACGGTTCAGATCGATTTCAATCAACGGTCAGGATTAAAGATGAAGTTCAATCATAATGGAAGATTTTTAAATTAAAGAGAGTTAACAGATTTAATTTGAGTAAAATAAGGAGTTAACTGATTCAATTTGAGTAGAAAAAGGAGTTAACTGATTTAACTCATTTTTGGTCAATAGTGAACTAAAAATTTCTCTTTTTGAACTGAAGAGAGATTTTGTTGAGAAATTTAATTTACTAACATGAGATATGCTCTAATAATTACTTTTTCTATTTAATTAAATAATCTCTAATTAATTAGAGACACTTTTCTTATTTAATTAAATAACATCATTTAATTAATTAGGAATGGCTTCTCATTTAATTAAATAACTTTGTTTAATTAATTAGAAGTAAGTACTCCATTTAATTAAATCATTTCGTTTAATTATTTCAAAATTTTTTTCAAAACTAGTCAACTCAAGTCAACCGTGGTTAAATTTGGTCAACTTTTGGTCAAATTTGATCTTTCTGTATGTGAATATGAGCAAATATGAGTATGAATTCCAGCAACAATTCGATGGAAATTCTCATTCAACCCTTCAAAATGAAGAGATGAGGGTCTCTTAAATAGACTTTCTTAGAATTCATCAACGGTTGAGATCAAGTTCAATCAACGGTCAGGATTAAAGGTAAAGTTCAGTCATAAAGAAAGATTTCCAAATTAAAGGGAGTTAACAGATTTAATTTGAGTAAAATAAGGAGTTAATTGATTCAATTTGAGTAGAAAAAGGAGTTAACAGATTTAACTCATTTTTTATCAATAGTGAACTGAAAATTTCCCTTTTTGAACTATAGAGAGATTTTGTTGAGATATTTAATTTAATAAAATGAGATATGCTCTCATAATTACTTTTTTTATTTAACTAAATAATCTTTAATTAATTAGAGACACTTTTCTTATTTAATTAAATAACTTCATTTAATTAATTAGGAATGGATTCTCATTGAATTAAATAACTTTGTTTATATAATTACAAGTAAGTACTCCATTTAATTAAATAATTTCGTTTAATTATTTCAAAATTCCTTTCGAAACTAGTCAACTCAAGTCAACTGTGGTTAAATCTAATCAACTTTCGGTCAAGCTTGATCTTTGCATATGTGAATATGAGCAAATGTGAGTATGAATTCCAGCAACAATTCGATGTAAATTCTCATTCAACCTTTCAAAATGAAGAGATGAGGGTCTCTTAAATAGACTTTCCTGGAATTCATCAACGGTTGAGATCGATTTCAATCAATGATCAGGATTAAAGGTGAAGTTCAGTCATAAAGAGAGATTTTTAAATTAAAGGGAGTTAATAGATTTAATTTGAGTAAAATAAGCAGTTAACTAATTCAATTTGAGTAGAAAAAAGTGTTAACTCATTTAAATCATTTTTGATCAATAGTGAATTAGAAATTTCCCTTTTTGAACTGAAGAGAGATTTTCTTGAGATATTAAATTTAATAAAATGAGATATGCTCTCATAATTACTTTTTCTATTTAATTAAATAATCTTTAATTAATTAGAGACACTTTTCTTATTTAATTAAATAACTTCATTTAATTAGTTAGGAATGGCTTCTCATTTAATTAAATAATTTTATTTAATTAATTAGAAGTAAGTACTCCATTTAATTAAATAATTTCGTTTGATTATTTCAAAATTCTTTTCGAAATTAGTCAATTCAAGTCAACCGTGGTTAAATCTGGTCAACTTTTGGTCAAAATTAATCTTTACGTATGTGAATATGAGAAAATGTGAGTATGAATTCCAGCAACAATTCGATGCAAATTCTCATTCAACCTTTCAAATGAAGAGATGAGGGTCTCTTAAATAGACTTTCCTAGAATTCATCAACAGTTGAGATCGATTTCAATCAACGGTTTAGATTAAAGGTGAAGTTCAGTAATGAAAGGAGATTTTCAAACTAAAGGGAGTTAACAGATTTAATTTGAGTAAAATAAGGAGTTAACTGATTCAATTTGAGTAGAAAAAGGAGTTAACTGATTTAACTCATTTTTGATCAATAGTGAACTGAAAATTTTCCTTTTTGAACTGAGGAGAGATTTTGTTGAGATATTTAATTTAATAAAATCCGATATGCTCTCATAATTACTTTTTTTATTTAATTAAATAATCTTTAATTAATTAGAGACATTTTTCTTATTTAATTAAATAAATTCATTTAATTAATTAGGAATGGCTTCTCATTTAATTAAATAATTTTGTTTAATTATTTCAAAATTATTTTTGAAACTAGTCAACTCAAGTCAATCGTGATTAAATCTTATCAACTTTTGGTCAAACCTGATTTTTGCGTATGTGATTATGAGCAAATGTGAGTATGAATTTCAGCAACAATTTGATGTAAATTCTCATTCAACCTTTCAAAATAAAGACATGAGGGCCTCTTAAATAGACTTTCCTGAAATTCATCAACGGTTGAAATCGATTTCAATCAACAATCAGGAGTAAAGGTGAAGTTCAGTCATAAAGGGATATTTCCAAATTAAAGGGAGTTAATTGATTTAATTTGAGTAAAATAAGGAGTTAACAGATTCAATTTGAGTAGAAAAAGGAGTTAACTCATTTAACTCATTTTTGATCAATAGTGAACTGAAAATTTATCTTTTTGAATTGAACAGAGATTTTGTTGAGATATTTAATTTCATAAAATCAAATATACTCTCATAATTACTTTTTCTATTTAACTAAATAATCTTTAATTAATTAGAGACACTTTTCTTATTTAATTAAATAACTTCATTTAATTAATTAGGAATGACTTCTCATTTAATTAAATAGCTTTGTTTAATTAATTAGAAGTAAGTACTCCATTTAATTAAATAATTTTGTTTAATTATTTCAAATTTTTTTCGAAACTAGTAAGCTCAAGTCAACCGTGGTTAAATCTAGTCAACTTTTTCTCAAACTTGATCTGTGCGTATGTGAATATGAGCAAATGTGAGTATGAATTCAAGCAACAATTCGATAAAAATTCTCATTCAACTTTTCAAAATGAAGAGATGAGGGTCTCTTAAATAGACTTTCCTAGAATTCATCAATGGTTGAGATCGATTTCAATCAGCGGTCAGGAATAAACGTGAGGTTCAGTCATAAAGGGAGATTTCCAAATTAAAGGGAGTTAACAAATTTAATTTGAGTAAAATAATGAGTTAACTGATTCAACTTGAGTAGAAAAAGAAGTTAACTGATTTAACTCCTTTTTGATCAATAGTGAACTAGAAATTTCCCTTTTTGAACCTAATAGAGATTTTGTTAAGATATTTAATTTAATAAAATGAGATATGCTCTCATGATTACTTTTTCTATTTAATTAAATAATCTTTAATTAATTAGAGGCATTTTTCTTATTTAATTAAGTAACTTCATTTATTTAATTAAGAATAACATCTAATTGAATTAAATAATTTTTTTTAATTAATTAGAAGTAAGTACTCCATTTAATTAAATAATTTCATTTAATTATTTCAAAAAAATTTATGAAATTAGTTAACTCAAGTCAACCGTGGTTAAATATGGTAAACTTTTGGTCAAACTTGATCTTTGCATATGTGCATATGAGCAAATGTGAGTATGAATTCCAGCAACAATTTGATGCAAATTCTCATTGAAACTTTCAAAATGAAGAGATGAGGGTCTCTTAAATAGACTTGCTTAGAATTAATCAACGGTTGAGATCGATTTCGATCAACGGTCAGGATTAAAGGCGAAGTTCAGTCATAAAGGGATATTTCTAAATTAAAGAGAGTTAATAGATTTAATTTCAGTAAAATAAGGAGTTAACTGATTCAATTTGAGCAGAAAAAGGAGTTAACTCATTTAACTCATTTTTGATCAATAGTGAAATGGAAATTTCTCTTTTTGAACTGAAGAGCGATTTTGTTGAGATATTTAATTTAATAAAATGAGATATGCTCAAATAATTACTTTTTCTATTTAATTAAATAATCTTTAATTAATTAGAGACACTTTTGTTATTTAATTAAATAACTTCATTTAAATAATTAGGAATGGCTTCTCATTTAATTAAATAACTTTGTTTAATTAATTAAAAGTAAGTACTCCATTTAATTAAATAATTTCGTAGAATTATTTCAAAATTATTTTTGAAACTAGTCAACTCAAGTCAATCGTGTTTAAATCTAGTCAACTTTTGGTCAAACTTGATCTTTGTGTATGTGAATATGAGCAAATGTGAGTATGAGTTCCAGTAACAATTCGATGTAAATTCTCATTCAACCTTTCAAAATGAAGAGATGAGGGTCTCTTAAATAGACTTTGCTAGAATTCATCAACAGTTGAGATCGATTTCAATCAACGGTCAAGATTAAAGGTGAAGTTCAGTCATAAAAGAAGATTTTCAAATTAAAGGGAGTTAACAGATTTAATTTGAGTAAAATAAGGAGTTAACTGATTCAATTTCAGTAGAAAAAGAAGTTAACTGATTTAACTCATTTTTTATCAATAGTGAACTGGAAATTTTCCTTTTTGAACTTAAGAGAGATTTTAATGAGATATTTAATTTAATAAAATCAGATATGCTCTGATAATTACTTTTTCTATTTAATTAAATAATCTTTAATTAATTAGAGATAATTTTCTTATTTAATTAAATAACTTCATTGAATTAATTAGGAATGGTTTCTCATTTAATTAAATAACTTTTTTTAATTAATTAGAAGTAAGTACACCATTTAATTAAATAATTTCGTTTAATTATTTCAAAATTATTTTTGAAACTAGTCAACTCAAGTCAATCGTGGTTAAATCTGATCAACTTTTGGTCAAACTTGATTTTTGCGTATGTGAATATGAGCAAATGTGAGTACAAATTCCAGCAACAATTCGATGTAAATTCTCATTCAACTTTTCAAAATGAAGACATGAGGGTCTCTTAAATAGACTTTCTTAGAATTCATCAATGGATGAAATCAATTTCAATCAACGGTCAGGATTAAAGGTGAAGTTCAGTCACAAAGGGATATTTCCAAATTAAAAGGAGTTAACAGATTTAATTTGAGTAAAATAAGGAGTTAACTGATTCAATTTGAGTAGAAAAAGGAGTTAACTCATTTAACTCATTTTTGATCAATAGTGAACTGGAAATTTCTCTTTTTGAACTGAACAGAGATTTTGTTGAGATATTTAATTTAATAAAATCAAATATGCTCTCATAATTACTTTTTCTATTTAATTAACTAATCTTTAATTAATTAGAGACACTTTTCTTATTTAATTAAATAACTTCATTTAATTAATTAGGAATGGCTTCTCATTTAATAAAATAAGTTTGTTTAATTATTTAGAAGTAAGTACTCCATTTAATTAAATAATTTCGTTTAATTATTTCAAAATTCTTTTCGAAACTAGTCAACTTAATTCAACCGTCGTTAAATATGGTAAACTTTTGGTCAAACTTGATCTTTGCATATGTGAATATGAGCAAATGTGAGTATGAATTCCAACAACAATTCGATGCAAACTCTCATTCAACCTTTCAAAATGAAGAGATGGGGGTCTCTTAAATAGACTTTCTTGGAATTCATTAACGGTTGAGATCCATTTCAATCAACGGTCAGGATTAAAGGTGAAGTTCAATCATAAAGGGAGATTTTCAAATTAAAGGGAGTTAACATATTTAATTTGAGTAAAATAAGGAGTTAACTAATTTAACTCATCTTTTATGAATAGTGCATTGGAAATTTCCTTTTTTGAACTAAAGAGAGATTTTGGTGAGATATTTAATTAAATAAAATGAGATATGTTCTCATAATTACTTTTTTTATTTAATTACATAATCTTTAATTAATTAGACACACTTTTCTTATTTAATTAAATAATTTTATTTAATTAATTAGGAATGTCTTCTCATTTAATTAAATAATTTTATTTAATTAATTAGAAGTAAGTACTCCATTTAATTAAATAATTTCATTTAATTATTTCAAAATTCTTTTTGAAACTAGTCAACTCAAGCCAACTGTGGTTAAATTTGGTCAACTTTTGGTCAAACTTGATCTTTGCGTATGTGAATATGAGCAAATGTGAGTATAAATTCAAGCAACAATTCGTTGCAAATTCTCATTCAACCTTTCAAAATGAAGAGATGAGGGTCTCTTAAATAGACTTTTTTGGAATTCACAAACAGTTGAGATCGATTTCAGTCAACGGTCAGGATTAAGGTGAAGTTCAGTCATAAAGGGAGATTTCCAAATTAAAGGGAGTTAAGAGATTTAATTTGAGTAAAATAAGGAGTTAACTGATTCAATTTGAGTAGAAAAAAGAGTTAACTGATTTAACTCATTTTTGATCAATAGTGAACTAAAAATTTTCCTTTTTGAACTGAAGAGCGATTTTATTTAGATATTTAATTTAATAAAATGAGATATGCTCTCATAATTACTTTTTCTATTTAATTAAATAATCATTAATTAATTAGAGACACTTTTATTATTTAATTAAATAACTTCATTTAATTAATTAGGAATGGCTTCTCATTTAATTAAATAACTTTGTCTAATTAATTAGAAGTAAGTACTCCATTTAATTAAATAATTTTGTTTAATTATTTTAAAATTCTTTTCGAAACTAGTCAACTCAAGTCAATTGTGGTTAAATCTGGTCAACTTTTGGTCAAATTTGATCTTTGCATATGTGAATATGAGCAAATGTAAGTATGAATTCCAGCAACCATTCGATGCAAATTCTCATTCAACCTTTCAAAATGAAGAGATGAGGATCTCTTAAATAGACTTTCCTGAAATTCATCAATGGTTGAGATCCATTTCAATCAACGGTCAGTATTAAAGTTGAAGGTCATTCATAAAGGGAGATTTCCAAATTAAAGGGAGTTAACAGATTTAATTTGAGTAAAATAAGGAGTTAACTGATTCAATTTGAGTAAAAAAAGGAGTTAACTGATTCAACTCATTTTTGATCAATAGTGAACTGGAAATTTCCCTTTTTCAATTGAAGAAAAATTTTGTTGAGATATTTAATTTAATAAAATGAGATATGCTCTCATAATTACTTTTTCTATTTAATTAAATAACTTCATCTAATTAACTAGGAATGGCTTCTCATTTAATTAAATAACTTTTTTTAATTAATTAGAAGTAAGTACTCCATTTAATTAATTAATTTCATTTAATTATTTCAAAATTCTTTTCGAAACTAGTAAACTCAAGTCAACCGTGGTTAAATTTGGTCAACTTTTGGTCAAACTTTATCTTTGCGTATATGAATATGATCAAATGTGAGTACGAATTCTAGCAACAATTTGATGCAAATTCTCATTCAACCTTTCAAAATGAAGAGATGAGGGTCTCTTAAATAGACTTTCCTTGAATTCATCAACGGTTGAGATCGATTTCAATCAACGGTCAGGATTAAAGGTGAAGTTCAATCATAAAGGAAGATTTTCAAATTAAAGGGAGTTAACAGATTTAATTTGAGTAAAATAAAGAGTTAACTGATTCAATTTGAGTAGAAAAAAGAGTTAAATAATTTAACACTTTTTTTATCAATACTGAACTGAAAATTTCCCTTTTTAAACTGAAGAGAGATTTTGTTGACATATTTTATTTAATAAAATGAGATATGCTCTCATAATTACTTTTTCTATTTAATTAAATAATCTTTAATAAATTAGAGACACTTTTATTATTTTAATTAAATAACTTCATTTAATTAATTAGGAATGGCTTGTCATTTAATTAAATAACTTTGTTTAATTAATTAGAAGTAAGTACTCCATTTAATTAAATAATTTCATTTAATTATTTCATAATTCTTTTCAAAACTAGTCAGCTAAAGTCAACTGTAGTTCAATCTGGTCAACTTTTGGTCAAATTTTATCTTTGCGTATGTGAATATGAGCAAATGTGGGTATGAATTCCAGCAAATATTCGATGCAAATTCTCATTCAACCTTTCAAAATGAAGAGATGAGGGTCTCTTAAATAGACTTTCTTAGAATTCATCAACGGTTGAGGTCGATTTTAATCAACGGTCAGGATTAAAGGTGAAGTTCAATCATAAAGGGAAATTTTCAAGTTAAAGGGAGTTAACAGATTTAATTTGAGTAAAATAAGGAGTTAACTGATTCAATTTGAGTAGAAAAAGGAGTTAACTGATTTAACTCATTTTTGATCAATAGTGAACTGGAAATTTCTCTTTTTGAACTGAAGCGAGATTTTGTTGAGATATTTAATTTACTAAAATGAGATATGCTCTCATAATTACCTTTTCTAGTTAATTAAATAATGTTTAATTAATTAGAGACACTTTTCTTATTTAATTAAATAACTTCATTTAATTAATTTGGAATGGCTTTTCATTTAATTAAATAACTTTGTTTAATTAATTAGAAGTAAGTACTCCATTTAATTAAATAATTTCGTTTAATCATTTCAAAAATTTTTTTGAAACTAGTCATCTCAAGTCAACCGTGATTAAATTTGGTCAACTTTTGATCAAACTTGATTTTTGCGTATGTGAACACGAGCAAATGTGAGTATGAATTCTAGCAACAATTCGATGCAAATTCTCATTCAACCTTTCAAAATGAAGAGATGAAGGTCTCTTAAATAGACTTTCTTGGAATTCATCAACGGTTGAGATTGATTTCAATCAACGGTCAGGATTAAAAGTGAAGTTCAGTCATAAAGGGAGATTTCCAAATTAAAGGGAGTTAACAAATTTAATTTGAGTAAAATAAGGAGTTAACTAATTCAATTTGAGTAGAAAAAGGAGTTAACTGATTTAACTCATTTTTGATCAATAGTGAACGGGAAATTTGTCTTTTTAAACTGAAGAGAGATTTTGATGAGATATTTAATTTAATAAAATGAGATATGCTCTCATAATTACTTTTTCTATTTAATTAAATAACGTTTAATTAATTGGAGACACTTTTCTTATTTAATCAAATAACTTTATTTAATTAATTATGAATGGCTTCTCATTTAATTAAATAACTTTGTTTAATTAATTAGAAGTAAGTACTTCATTTAATTAAATAATTTCGTTTAATTATTTCAAAAAAAATTGAAACTAGTCAACTCAAGTCAACCGTGGTTAAATCTGGTCAACTTTTGGTCAAACTTGATCTTTACGTATGTGAACATGACTAAATGTGAGTATGAATTCTAGCAACAATTTGATGCAAATTCTCATTCAACCTTTCAAAATGAAGAGATGAGGGTCTCTTAAATAGACTTTCCTGGAATTCATCAACGGTTGAGATCGTTTTCAATCAGCGATCAGGATTAAAGGTGAAGTTCAGTCATAAATGGAGATTTGCAAATTAAAGGGAGTTAACAGATTTAATTTGAGTTAAATAAGGAGTTAACTAATTCAATTTGAGTAGAAAAAGGAGTTAACTGATTTAACTCATTTTTGATCAATAGTGAACTGGAAATTTCCCTTTTTGAACTGAAGAGAGATTTTGTTGAGATATTTAATTTAATGAAATGAGATATGCTCTCATAATTACTTTTTCTATTTAATTAAATAATTTTTAATTAATTAGAGACAAATTTCTTATTTAATTAAAAAACTTCATTTAATTAATTAGGAATGGCTTCTCATTTAATTAAATGACTTTGTTTAATTAATTAGAAGTAAGTACTCGATTTAATTAAAAATTTTCATTTAATTATTTTAAAATTCTTTTCGAAACTAGTCAACTCAAGTTAACCATGGTTAAATTTGGTCAACTTTTGGTCAAACTTGATCTTTGCGTATCTGAATATGAGCAAATGTGAGTTTGAATTCTAGCAACAATTCGATGCAAATTCTCATTCAACGTTTCAAAATGAAGAGATGAGGGTCTCTTAAATAGACTTTTTTTGAATTCATCAACGGTTGAGATCGATTTCAATCAACTGTCAAGATTAAAGGTGAAGTTCAGTCATAAATGGAGATTACCAAATTAAATAGAGTTAACAGATTTAATTTGAGTAAAATAAGGAGTTAATTGATTCAATTTGAGTAGAAAAAGGAGTTAACTGATTTAACTCATTTTTTATCAATAGTGAACTGAAAATTTTCCTTTTTGAACTGAAGAGAAATTTTTTTGAAATATTTAATTTAATAAAATGAGATATGCTCTCATAATTACTTTTTCTATTTAATTAAATAATCTTTAATTAATTAGAGACACTTTTCTTATTCAATTAAATAACTTCATTTAATTAATTAGGAATGGCTTCTCATTTAATTAAATAACTTTGTTTAATTAATTAGAAGTAAGTACTTCATTTAATTAATTAATTTTGTTTAATTATTTCAAAAAAAAATTCAAAACTAGCCAACTCAAGTCAACTGTGGTTAAATATGGTCAACTTTTGGTCAAACTTAATCTTTGTGTATGTGAATATGAGCAAATGTGAGTATGAATTCCAGCAACAATTTGATGCAAATTCTTATTCAACCTTTCAAAATGAAGAGATGAGGGTCTCTTAAATAGACTTTCCTAAAATTCGTTAACGATTGAGATTGATTTCAATCAATGGTCAGGATTAAAGGTGAAGTTCAGTCATAAAGGGAGATTTTCAAATTAAAGGGAGCTAACATATTTAATTTGAGTAAAGTAAGGAGTTAACTGATTCAATTTGAGTAGAAAAAAGAGTTAACTGATTTAACTCATTTTTATCAATAGTGAATTGGAAATTTCCCTTTTTGAACTGAAGAGAGATTTTGTTGAGATATTTAATTTAATAAAATGAGATATGCTCTCATAATTTGTTTTTCCATTTAATTAAATAATCTTTAATTAATTAGAGACACTTTTCTTATTTAATTAAATAGCTTTATTTAGTTAATTAGGAATGGCTTCTCATTTAATTAAATAACTTTGTTTAATTAATTAGAAGTACGCACTCCACTTAATTAAATAATTTCGTTAATATGTTATTTATAAATTAAAGTTATTTTTATTTGATACATGATTTATATTGAAGGTTTATTTTCATAAGGTGACTCTTTAATAACTTTCAACTATTTAATAGTTTAAATTTTTTAAATTATTAAATAAGGAATTGATAGTTGGGTGGGCGATGTATCAAACAAATGTTATTAATTGGAAAATAGATTTTTAGTTCTAATAAGGAAAACTTTTATTTATCCAAAAATAATATATGTGTTCCTCCATTCATTCTTCAGACTTGCAAACTTAAACTGAGATCTTTACATTTAAACTCAAGTTATAAAACCAAAACATGTGTTTGCATTGTGTATTCTTTATGCTATTGTTTTGGGTTTTGGGTTGACTAGTCTTGACCAGTATACGACGTCTACCAGAGGCTTGGAGGTTATGTGATTGTGGAGACATGGTGATGTTTTAATCTCAATCTTTATAAACCCAACCATGGTTATGTGATGGAAAGCTCGATGTATTGATTGTGATTACTGATTGTTATAGTTGAGATTCTTATGTATGAGACACTTGACGTAACCATTATTTTTGGTCATCGATCAGTTATCCTTGGTTTATTTTTTAGTCACCATGATGGGACTGAAATGTGGATTTATTTTTGATGATGTCATGTTGTGACATGTTTGACTCAACCATTTTTGGAGTCTTCAATCAGTATGATTGATATATATATATATATATATATATATATATATATATATATATATATATATATATATATATATATATATATATATATATATATATATATTTGTTATTGAGAACCATTGGATATTTGATTATCAGTGATACTTCAGTTGCCAATAGAGAGCTGTTGTGTTCATGATTTTCTATGGATATTAGCTCATGGTGATTTGATGCTTTTATGCATATTTGATGATTTTATGAATTATCTTTTGTGATTTTGAAATTTATGATTCCATGAGCATTAGGGTAGGATATCTGCATGTAGTGACAGGAAGTGGCTTGCAATTGGGGTCGAGGCCCTAAGAGGCTGCCAGGGTAACTCATTGTAAGTTGGATTAATAAATGATAACATTCACACCTAATACTAACTGAATGAACCTAAAAAGATAAGTGTTTTTTTCTCGTCCATGCTTTGAGTGCTTGTACAGACTAGGATGGGAGTAGTGAGATGCAGGGTTGCGACCTTGCATTCCATAGTATGCCTTGTCAGTATGAGAGGATACTAGTGGCCGCATGAAATCAGTATGCACCCATGGAGTTTAGCTAACTGCCAGGATAACTTGTACGTGATAATTGTGATGAGACTTTCCCGCTTGCATAGTAGGTTCCTACATGTCATATGTGCCTCTGGGATTAGATGTCAGATTTTGTGTTTGGAACCTTTGAGTTAGTATACTTTTAAGATTCCTAGACTTATAGAGATATGTGCTATGTGATTTTGATAGCTTGTTTGGGACTTGAGATTATCTCCTTAGCACGGTAGGTGTGGACCACTTAGGTACCACACGGTCGGGTGGTAGTGTATTTTCCACTCTTATCATTTTGAGATTCATTGAGACATCGTGGTTGATGCATCCTTCATAATGGTGGATATGTATCCTTTTTCATTGATGATTGGCATATGTTAGATGATGTTATCTTATGCTTTTATTTGCATGTTAGATTACTTCTATATATGATGTTGTATTTATTAGGAGTGACATTCCTACTATGTAATACCGATGATCTCTTTGGTAATTTGGAATGTTACACACGGAGGGATGGCTAGGATCCACGATGGTCTAATGATGCTATTGACGGTTGGGAGAAACTGTGCACTTAGTTTATTATGTTTGATGTTTATGATGGATGTATATGTTTTCTATGATGTTGTATCATGTGTATCATGTGATTATCTCTACTTTGATGTATCATGGATTAGAATAGGATGATGTACCTTATTCTATGTATGTATATTCTTTTGAGCTTGTCATACCCTATGACATGTATAGTGGATGATTAAGTATTTGAAATGTAATGTATAAATATTGGACTTATCATTATTATTTCATGTGGATGTTGTACTAGATGGATTCATGTATGTAGTTCAACGTTAAGGAATCTTAAAGAATGTAATCTATTATTTATGTTATGTTTAATTTTTAGATGGACATTGCTATTGCTTCCGTTATTGTGCATAAGTTATATGTGGTGTTTATTTGCATTAAAAAAAAATGCTACTAATCTTAGTGAAATTCTAAGTTAATTCTTTGGATCCCTTGGCGGGGCATTACATTTGGTATCAGAGTCAGGTTCCTACATTGGGAGCTCTGGGTATTTTGGAACAACTAGGACTATGAACTATTAAGTGTAACTTTCCAAACCTGATCTAGGTGAATTGAAACAGGACTCAAACTGTTACTTGAATATTTTTCATACTTCAACACTTAGTTTCAAAACTGGAAATTTTACTTAAACCTAGACATAGAACTCAACTTAGTACCTTGTACGGTTGTAGGATGGTATCTGGGACTAGGTCTTCTGTTAGAGGCCATGGTAGAGGCCGTGGTAGAGGTCGTGGATGTGGCAGAACTATCAGTGTCCATGAGTCTGCCCATGAGGGATCGACTCATGTAGAGAGTAGGGAAGAGCACTCAAGTAGGCAGCAGGAAGAGAGCCGTAGAGAGGACCAAGCTGAGTCTGAAGAGGTCAGTTTGAGGCAGATGATGCAGACTATTCTAGAACATCTACCTCCTATTCAAGAATAGCCTAAAGTGCATCAGACAGAACAAGAGCACAGACACAAATCTAGAAGTCCTCGGAAGGAACGTCAGAGGTCCATTGTGTCCACTCAGATGAAGGATCTTTCAAGATCCAAGGTTAAGCCTTTCAATGGGAAAGGTTCTGGTTATGTGGCCAAACAGTGGCTTATTTCTCTCAACAAGATTTTTTCCATGCAGGAGTTCGACAACAATGTTAAGGCAAGGTTTGCGATCACTAATCTAGAGAATTTTGGGGCCACTTGGTAAACGATAGAGGAGAAGAAGTTGGGAATTGATATGAGCAGTGTCACATGGGAGTTATTCCTAGAGAGTTTCCATGAATGATTCTTACCAGAGGAATGGAAACAACAAAGGGATGATGAATTTCATAATCTCAGACAATACACTTTGTCAGTGACCGAGTATGAGCATAAGTTTTATGAGCTTATGCCTTTTTCAGAGTTTGGTGAAAATTTAGCTCAGTTGATAAAACATTTTATTAGGGGTTTGAATAACTGAAATGTCCCTTTTCTAATTTTACATGATATTTCAAGCCTAAAATAAGATTTTTAAAACCAAACAACCAATATTACAAAGATCCACCAATTTCTCAAATAAACCCAAATCGGGTATGTCCGAAATAGTGCCAAAAAACTTCACAAATTATTAATAAATTTGAAAATGGACATTTTACAGAAATTTCATCTTTATAGCCTTTACACAATAGCTCACAAATGTAGGACAAAAACTATGCTCATCGGGCTCCCGAAATTAACACAAAAATGCCCGAAACACCACAAAAACACTAATAATCTATCTCAGAAGTTTAATCACAGCCAAATACATATATTCAGCTCTATTTTAACATCTTAAAGTATGAAATACAGCAGCAACCAAAACTGATATGAAATACTCAACTGAAAACACCAAACTCATACCAATAAACACACCCAAAAACCCACAAATCTGCACTGTTCAGCACAAAGGAAAACTCTACATGAGCATGCACATGGAATGGCTTCAAACTCCCATCCTTAGCCTTCTTGGAAACCTAAAAACTCCTATTCTTGGCTCTCCCTAGAAACCTGCAAACTCCCGTTCTTGGGTCTCCTTCTCCACAGGTTTGGCAGCCTCTAAAGAATAACAAAGAAATGAGTCAAAAATCAAGTTCTAGAATTAGCCCAAAATGCCTCCAAACCCCTTAAAAGAGGGAATAACCCTAACTCACATCCAAGAGGGGTTAATAAAACATATTTTAATAATAATCTTCATTTATTAGTCCATTAGCTTCCAAAGATTATCCCCTTTTGTTGAAACTTCACCTTTTTGGGCCTGCCTGCCTTAGCAAAGATTATTATTTTTTAATTATTTGAAAAGGGGACATGACAAGTCCTCCCCTCCCAAATATTTCTTGTCCTCAAGTAATGGTTGAACAATAAATCAATCAATCAATCCACCTAAATCCCAAATGTAGTCATGAACTATACTACTGCCAATTAACACAGGCTTCTTCAATATCCTTTGCAATATGACCAAGAGGAATCCATAATCAAATTGACAATTATAGCTCAACCAAACTCCAAAATCACCACTGCCATAGTCAGAAACCCATGAGACACAAACTCTTAGAACATCATAACCTAAGTAAAGTGGACAAATCAAATTGCCAACACAGTAAATGCCATCAACGCATCCCACTAGCCTATATGGAATGTACAATCCAACTGTGCAACAATGGTGAATGCTCTCGAATGAAACTATACCAAGTATGGAGAATCCACACACTGTACAACTCTTGCAATAAACACAACTCTTCAAATCACTGGCCACTGTCTCATAACCATAACTCCCATGCACTGTTGATGGTGAAGAGACATTACAAGATAAAAAGCAAGAATTGGAACCCAAACCAAATTTTTCTGCCATCAACTCCTCAACACAAGGATCAAATGCTAACTGATGTACATACTTTGCAATATAATGTTGATAAAAAAAACCAACCTCAGTCAACAACTCACCATGAACAAGTGATACAACCCATTGTGACTGATCACCAGCTAAGTCAGGAGATGTCATAGCCAAAGGAGTAGAATCAATAACAACACCCACTGAAGCATCACTCCAAAACTCCTGCTCTAAGTCATGCATTATCAAGCTGTCAACTGCAAAACCTATAGCCATGTCGTGCCCATCACAACTCTCATCCCGAGGCATTAAACTATCCCATAACTAATGATAAGCACTAGGAACCAAAGTACATCTCTATATCATCCTCTCATCAACATGGTCATCAAAGGTAAATTGATGAGCATACCTCATAGTGTAGTGCTGATAGAATGCGCCAATCGTAGTCGGTGGCTTAGACTGCAATCTAGATGAAACTAACTGCAATCGATCACTAACCAAGTTGGAATTGAGTACTACCTCTAAATACATTGCCAAGGGAGTAGTATTACTAGCAGGAACCATGCCAATTATTGGCTCACCAACATCACACATGGTCTTTGATACAACATCTCTAGCCTTCATGCCATTAGTGCTAGAGGTCACCACCATGTCAGGCATACCACAACAATCTGCTGCAGCACCCAACTCAGCTAAACCTGACTCTAGTAGGGATGAACCCGATATGCCAATGTTAGTATCAAGGATGGATGCATCTCCATCTCCACTATCTTTGACAATCTCGACCATGGACATCCTCGGATCCTCAGACACCACAGCTTCTGACTGTACAGAATCTAGTAAAGACTGTAGTTGCACTAACTCCATGTTCACCTTAGCCAAATGAAATTGTGACTCCTTGAAAGCTAACTATGTACTCTCAAGAATCTCAGAAGTCACCTCAAGCTACTCAGTAAGCTCACTCACCTCATCTTCCTTGGCCAACAATGCATCATATGCTGTACTGCCCCACTCCATAAGATAATCTCTGTCGACTACGAACTGCATATAATCCTGTCTCAGAATTTGGATAGCCTCCCATAAAGAGTGGAACTCTGTCAAGAAAAGATAACTTCCTCCCTGCTCATCACTAGTAGTAGAAGCCCATCCATAAACTGCTAACAATTGACGAGCAACATCGAAATGTTGGCAAGCGATAGCAATGTCTCGCTCACTAACTCTGAACTGATTAGACACATGATGGCACAGGCTTGACTGTCTCCTACAAACCTCCTCTGATGCACTGTCTAAAGGAGTATCCTCAAAGTTACTAGTCTCTAGAGTATTACCATCCATATCCTGTGAAACAACTCTAAAGCTCATATCAACAAACGGAGTATCAAAAACTATAGCACTGCTGTCCAACTCCTTTGTACCCAAGTAAACTAAGTCTTCAAAACTGCCCATTGCATCCTCCTGGATGTCATCAATGCCAATATGATCCTGGGACTCATCTGTACACACTGCCAAATATGAAAGATCATCAACACATTCCAGCAAGTATGGTCAACTGGATATATGAACAAAGCCCAACACCAGTGTATAAAAACTAATACCAACATCGGACAAGCTGCTAGCACAAGAAAAGACAACACCGTGCAATCTGCTAATCAAATCCATGATAGCACCTAAACAAACACTGCTACAAAAAAGTGTTAAAGATCTCCAGTCAACTAAATCCCAAATGCCAATATAACAATCTCGAGTCCATATCTGTAAACTAGAATCAGCTGGTAACTCAAGCAAAATCCTCACTTGAGTAATATGACCAATACCAACTAACTCGACATGCCTATCATGATGAGATAATGAAGTCACAATACTGTCTTTGTTCACTTTCAACTGGCTGGACAAATCGTGTGAAGTACTACCAGCCTCAACCTCATGTGACGAAGCATCTAACTGTGCCTGGTACTCTTTCTCAACAAAGTCATGAATGCTCAATGTCTGCTCATCTCTACCAGGTATCTCACCATCATGCACAACAATATCCTCATAATCATCATCTGAACCCACTACACTGTAGTCACTACTTGTTGTAACTATACCATCCTGAATACTTGTGATATCACCCTTTAACGACCTGTATACAATTGTCTCAATTTGAGTATCAAGTTGACCATTACTATCAATCTATGTAATATCTTTTCTCACTACCTCCTGTGGTGGAGTAGAATCTAAGACCTCTGCCTGGCTATAAGCTAATTTCTCAGACTCCTCATGCAAATTCTTGATAATTGTGTCATTTGCCCTATGAGAAAATTTGCCAAATAGAAATCTAGTCAACTTATCCACCTTAGCTGGGTCGGACAACATGTCATTCATTATATGGTGGTGCTCAACCAACTGTTCAGACATGTCATGTCTTATTTTCCTAAGTTTATCTCGAATGTCTAAATAACCATCCTTTCTACTATTCTGACTCTGGATATCAATTGTCCAAGATTGTGTCCTTTGAGACTCTGTACTATACCTGTCCATTTTGATAAAGTAGAGTGTAACCCCAATATGTTATAACTTCTTCAAACACCAAGAACTAACATGCAATTGATTAGAAGTAGCATGCAACCATAGATTTTGACATGCAACTAATTAGAAGCAACATGCAACTACCAAATTCACCAAGAACATGCAAATGATTAGAAGTAGCATGCAACCATAGATTTTGACATGCATCTGATTAGAAGAAACATGCAACCATAAATTATGACATGCAAGATCTGGGTAGTTGTCAAAACTGACATGCAAGATCTGGGTAGTTGTCAAAATTGACATGCAAGATCTGGGTAGTTGTCAAAACTGACATGCAAGATCTGGGTAGTTGTCAAAACTGACATGCAAACTTCTACAAACCCTCAGGCTGGCAAGATCATGGCTCTGATACCACTGAAATGTCCCTTTTTTGATTTTACATGATATTTCAAGCCTCAGATCAGATTTTTAAAACCAAACAACAAATATTACAAAGATCCACCAATTTCTCAAATAAACCAAAATCGGGTATGTTTGAAATAGTGCCAAAAAACTTCACAACTTCACAAATTATTAATAAATTTAAAAATGAAAATTTTACAAAAATTTTAGTAGCATAACAGCCTACAAAATGACATTTCTAGATTAGTATAGCCTTTACACAATAGCTCACAAATGTAGGAAAAAAACTATGCTCATTGGGCTCCCGAAATTAACACAAAAATACTCGAAAATACCACAAAAACACTAATAATCTATCTCAGAAGTTTAATCATGTCCCAATACATATATTCAACTCTATTTTAACATCTTAAAGTCTGAAATACAGCAGCAACCCAAACTGATATGAAATACTCAACTGAAAACACCAAACTCATACCAAAAAACACACCTGAAAACCCACAAATCTGCACTGTTCAGCACAAAGGCAAACTCAGTATGAGCATGCACATGGAATGGCTTCAAACTCCCATCCTTAGCCTTCCTGAAAACCTGAAAACTCCCATTCTTGGTTCTCCCTAAAAACCTGCAAACTCCCATTCTTGGGTCTCCTTCTCCATAGGTTTGGCAGCCTCTGAAGAATAACAAAGAAATGAGCCAAAAATCAAGTTCTGGAATCAGCCCAAAATGCCTCCAAACCCCTTAAAAGAGGGCATAACCCTAACTCACATCCAAGAGGGGTTAATAAAACATATTTTAATAATAATCTTCATTTATTAGTCCATTAGCTTCCAAAGATTATTCCTTTTTGTTGAAACTTCGCCTTTTTGGGCCTGCCTGCCTTAGCAAAGATTATTATTTTTTAATTATTTGAAAAGGGGACATGACAATAACCGTATTATTGGGGGAGTTAAGGTATTTGAACCAAAAACCCTCAAGGATGTGGTGCATCGAGCTATCCTTGTTGAGAAAAGTGTCAACCTTGGTCAAGGTGGTTTTGTAGGAGCGCCAACGGCATCAGGATCTAAAAGCAACTACAATTTAGGTGGTAACGAGAAGTTTTCTTTCTCTAAGGGGAAACAATATCAGCAATAGTCTCAACAAACACAACAATAGAAGGGCTTGAATTCTCAAGCTCAAGGTGGTGGCAAAGGTTCTAACACCAAGAACAGCTGCAATGCTCAACGCAATAAACAGAATCAGACTAATCAGCCAGCTCAGAGTAGCCAGTCTTTTGTGAGCAGGAACAGTCATCAGCAATCAACTGTACCACATACGGGAAGAGGTTCTGGCAGAAATATGGAATGCTTTTCATGTGGTTGGATTGGACATTATGCAGCTCAGTGTCCTCAGCGAGCACCTCAGTTTTCAAGACCTAGACCTACCGTTTTAGAGCCTATAGTTGGTGATGCCGGTAGAGCTCATAGAATTTTTGTAGCAGTTGATCAGTGTCAGGCAGATCATCAGGGAATAGTGGTTGAGACCACATGTGCTATTAGAAGTATATCTCTTTCAGTATTGTTGATTCAAGAGCTACAAATTCATTTATTTCACCATCTCTAGTTTCTAAGTGTAAGCTAGATGCGGTGAAGCAAGATCGTGGTTGGCAAGTGGAACTAGCCTTAGGCATTAAGGTCTCCACAGATTCTATAGTTCATAAGTGTGGGCTTAGTTTAGGAAGCTTCCATACGGTAGTGGATCTTTGAGTCATACCCCTTGGTTCCTATGATTTGGTTTTAGGCATGGACTGGCTTGGATCTCATAGAGCCAGTACAGATTGCAGGAAGAAGATTATTAGGTGCCAAGATGACCAAGGGAATGATGTGCAGATAGTTGGGATACCGAGGCCTATATCTCTATGGATGATTTTTGCTATGCAATTGAAGAGAATTTTCTGTAAGGGATGTCAGATATTTGCTGTTATGGTAGATGATCTTGATGAGGAAGATTCCATGAGGGAGACTTTATATCACTCGATGTTGCGGGAGTATGTAGATGTTTTTCCAAGAGAGATTTCAGGCATGCCTCCAAAGAGGGACATTGACTTTAGTATTGATCTGATTCCTAGAGTGGAGCCTATCTCTAAAGCTCCTTATTGCATGACTACTCAGGAATTTGGTGAGCTACGTCTTCAGCTAGAGGAATTTTTTGCCAAAGGGAGCATTTGACCTAGTGTATCACCATGGGGAGCTCTAGTGCTCTTTGTAAAGAAGAAAGACGGTTCTTTGCACCTTTGTATTGACTATAGACAGTTGAATAAGGTGACTATTAAGAACAGGTATCCTTTGCCTAGGATTGATGACTTATTCGATCAGATCAAGGGAGCTACAGTATTCTCCAAGATTGATCTTAAGTCAGGATACCACCAGCTTCACATTAAGGAAGCAAATATTCACAAGACTGCTTTTCAAACTCATTATGGGCATTATGAGTTCACAGTAGTACCTTTTGGATTGACTAATGCTCATTCAGTTTTCATGAGTTTGATGAATCGTGTGTTTTGATCTTATCTGGATAGGTTTGTACTCGTGTTTCTTGATGACATATTGATATATTCTAAGACTTAGAAGGAGCATGAGGGACACCTACAGTTGGTATTGTAGTGTTTAAGGGACAATCAGCTTTATGCTAATGCGGCTAAGTGCGAATTTTTCAAAATGGAGATTCAGTATTTAGGGCATGTTATTTCAGGTGATGGTATTTCAGTGGATCCTGCAAAGATTTAGGCGATAATAGATTGGCCGACACCAACTAATGTGTCAGAGATTCGTAGTTTCATGAGTTTAGCTGGTTATTATCGCAGATTTGTCCAGAACTTCTCTAGGATAGAACATCCTATCACTTCTCTTCAAAGGAAAGGAAAGAAGTTCATATGGATAGAGAAATGTGAGGAAGCTTTTTAGAAGCTCAAGGAGTTATTGACCAGTGCACCGATTCTAGTTGTACCTGATCCAAAAGGTGATTTCATTTTATGTACAGATGCTTCTCTTGAAGGGATTGGGACAGTGTTAATACAGAATGGACGGGTGATTGTGTATGAATCACGCAAGCTCAAGGATCATGAGTTAAATTATCCTACACATGATCTTGAGTTAGCAGTAGTAGTTCATGATTTGACAAGGTGGAGACATTTCTTGTTGGGGCATAGATTTGAGCTACATAGTGATCATCATAGTCTTCAGTACATTTTTACTCAGCCTAATTTGGATGCTCGCCAAAGGCAATGGATGGAGTTTCTATGCGAGTATGATTTTGAGGTTAAGTACATTCAGGGTAAGGAGAATGTGGTGGCAGATGTTGAGTCGCAGGAGACATGTGTTATCATCGATGACTCTTAGTGTGGATTTGAGGAGTCAGATTCTTCAGGCACTTACTATGGATTCCTAGTATCAGGAATTGTGTAAAGAGATTCATTCAGGAAGATTTTTGGAAGGTAAGTTTGCAGGTTATGTTTGAGAGTCAGATGGTCTTTTGAGACATTTGGGGAGGATTTATGTTCCATTTTCGGATGAGCTTCGCACCTTGATACTAGCAGAAGCCCATTGTACACCTTACTCAATACATCCAGGTGTCAAGAAGATGCATGCTCATTTGAGACGTTTGTTATTTTGGTCTGGGATGAAGCAAGATATTGCTGATTTTGTGGCTAGGTGTCTTGAGTGTTAGAGAGTTAA